>JAKCPI010018895.1:0-39784 GCA_023213315.1 Euborellia annulipes | reverse complement strand
TGTCTTCAGACAGCTATTAACAAGATCTATGACTGGTCTAAAACTTCAGGCTTTAGAATTTCTGAAGAAAAGGTCTGCTTGTGTACATTTCTGTCGGAAGACAAAATATCACCTAGACCCTGACTTATATCTAGGAGGACATTTACTTCCATACACTAACTCATATAAATTTCTTGGGGTTATCTTTGACAAGAAACTTACCTGGATTGAACACATTAAAAGCCTCAAGACAAAATGTATTAATTCCTTGAATTTACTAAAAATAGTGTCTAGTATTAAATGGGGAGCAAATGGGAAAATCCTACTGAATACCTATAGAGCGCTTATTAGAAGCAAGTTGGATTTTGGGTGTCAAGTCTACGGATCTGCACGAACCTCGGTGTTAAAAATGCTTGACACTATTCACAATAGCGGTCTTCGCATTTGCTTAGGCGCCTTTAGAACAAGTCCCCTGGAAAGTCTTTATGCTGAATCATCGGAGTCTAATCTGGGCTCTCGCAGGGATCTTCTCTCTTTATTTTTATGTTTTTAAAATTAAGAGCATGAGGAACCACCCATCATATACCAGTATATTCGATGATACTCTAGATCATTTGTATTTGGCAAAGCCAAGATCTCTCAAGCCATTGTCCTTTAGATATAAGGAAATTTTAAACTGTCTAGGCCTTAGAGAGGTGATTAATCATATAGAGAATATGCCCAATTGTTGTATACCTCCCTGGATTAAACCGGAGTGTTTATTTATTCTTAATCTTCTAAGATTCACCAAATATGACACACCAGCTATTGTGTATAAAACGAATTTTTTGCAATTGCTAAGTCTCTTCCCTTCGTATAAAGTAGTATACACAGATGGGGCTAAAAATTCTGACGGAGTTGGGTGTTCTTTTATTGATGACAGGGAGCACGCCTTTAAGCTAAATAGCTACACATCTATTTTTGGTGCAGAATTAGCTGCAGTGGAATTAGCGATTCGAGCTAATTGTCCTGGAAAATTGGTTGTTGTTTCGGACTCGGCCAGTGCTCTACAAGCTATAAAGAGCTTTGATAACAAGGTCCCTGTTATTTGTCGTATAAACCAGCTTATATATCGAATTAGGTCCCAAGGTGGAGATGTTGTATTCATCTGGGCACCAGGACACATAGGGATAGCAGGAAATGAGCAGGCTGATGTAGCTGCTAAAAAAAGGAGCTGGAAAGATCGAGATAGATAACAACCAGTTATATTTTGGAGACCTAAAAGCGGTGGTGAAGAATAGAATAGAATAGAATAAATTTATTTGAATTCGGGCTAGAGCTAGAAAGCCCCATTAGCCCTCTTAATAACGTACAAAATTTTTTTTTTTTTGTCTGTCCGACCATAAATTATACACCCATTATACATACAAAGTTATTCCTTCAAACTTCCACCAATTGTTCAGTTTTTACTTACAAGTTAGATATAATTTGACGTCGCAGGCTCCCCCAAAGCACAATGAAATCTCTACCTTCATACTTATTTAATATAGGCCAAATACCGCCAGTCCAGGAACACCTAGCCAGAGAGGCCCAACCTCACTCCCTCCAAGAAGGCAACCAGGGATCGCGACCTCTTCGCCTCCGCAGGGAGACCGTTCCAGAGGCGAACCGACTCCACCCGGAACGACCTACCGTATAAGACAGTTCTGTGATTAGGCATCTGCAGGTCGTGTGGCTTTATCCTAGACCCCAGCCTAGTAAAATAATCCCGCAGGTATTCTGGACATTCGCCCCCCAGGATCCTCCACGTGAGCCTCAAACAAGCCTGGGACCGCAGCTCCGAAACCCTCAGCCACCCCAACTCATTGTAAATGGGGGAAACGCGAGCATCCCTCCTGAGTTTGCTGACGAACCTGACTGCGTAATTTTGTGACCTTTGTAACCTGTTTGTCAGGACGCAGGTCAGGTCCGTCATAGCGATTAAGCTGTAGTTGAAATGAGGGAGCACCAGGGACTGCACCAGTCTGGCCCTCAGGCTGGCCGAGAGAAAATCGCTTCTCTGCTTCAGACTATGGATAGTACGGGAAACCCTACCGCGTATCCTCTCCACCTCGGGACCCCATGAAAGCGTATTGTCAAATATCACCCCCAGATTCCTCACTGAATCGGACAGCGGCAAAACTTTATCCCCTATGAGCAAGCTATCCAGCGACTCATCAACCATTTTATTACGTAATCTAGAATATCCCACAACCATCGCTTTTGACTTTGATGGGTTCACCTTCAATTTTATTTTTCCCAATGCATCGACCACCCGACCTACGTCCTGATTAACCAGGCCAATATTCTTGTTTATGTCAGCGATGCTAGAATGAATGTAAAGCTGAATGTCGTCGGCGTAAAGATGAAATTTACAGTGCCTGACTACATCAGGGATGAAATTAATGTACAAGAGGAAGAGTAGTGGTCCCAGAGCAGAGCCCTGTGGCACACCCCTCAACACGGCTCTGTAGTCAGATTTTGCTGAGCCCACCGCAACATATTGAGATCTTCCCGACAGGTATGAACCAACCCAATCAATCACCCCGTTAGATAGGCTATACCTCTCCAACTGGTCCAAGAGGATGGCATGATTTACCGAATCAAAAGCCTTGGACAGGTCCAGGAAGACCATGACCGTCAGCTGTCTGACATCCATTGCCATCCTAATGTCATCAGTGACCTTTACTAGCGCTGTGTTTGTCCCGTGCATCTTCCTAAAGCCAGACTGGAAGCCATTTAAAAGACATGCACGCTCCAAATAGGCCGATAATTGGTCGAATACTATCCCCTCCATGATCTTAGCCAATGTTGGAATAATACTGATAGGACGGTAGTCAGAGGGCTCGACAGGGTTGGGAATCTTTCCTATAGGACGCACCATCGTTTTCTTCCAAATTCTAGGAAAAACACCATTCTGAAGCGAGAAATTAATCAGATAGGCCAAAGGACCAGACAACGCATCCACTAGGAGTTTTACCATTTCAGGTGTAATACCATCGAACCCAGCACCCTTGGATTTGATTTTTATAATTTGTTTATTCACCTTCATTGGAGTGATATGCTGAAAAAAAGAATGCTCCCTCCTCGCTCACACCTCCCCGCCTCGCAGTCGGAGCCGATCCCCGGTCTCCATTTGGACCCATACTAGTAAAGAATTTGTTTAGGTCATCGAGAGGGATAGAGGGTAGTTCAGCTGAGGCAACCCTTCCTAAACCCAAGCTTTTCAATTTCCTCCAGAGGTCTGCGGGAGGGAGCCGCTCAGAAAGATGCATCGAACCATAACTTATTTTGGCGTTTCTAATAGCAACTTTGATCTTATTTCTTAGGAGCCTGTGGTAATCTAGTATCCTAGGATCTCTTGATCTTCTGAATTGCTTCCACAAAACATCTCTACGCCTCAACATATTCCTCACTTCTTTAGTTATCCATGGGGGGTCCCTTTTTTTTATATGCACTACCTTAACGGGGGCATGCACGTCATAGATGGCCGAGATACCATCAGTGATAAACTGAGCCATTCGGTCCACCGAATTCATATTTTCTATCATTATCCAGGGATAATGCATGGCAGCCTCAATAATTTTTTCTTTATTGACATGTCTAAGGTCCCTGAAAATAGCAACCCCCGGGCCAGCCCTATCTATTTTAAATGTGAGATTGATGAAAAGCATATCATGATTCGACAATCCCGCGGCCCCCCTCTGCCCAAAGCTCTCGACCATTGACCTGTCGTTAACTATCATAAGATCAAGGAGTGTGTGAGAGGTGGGAGTATGATGCGTTGGCTCATCATTAAGCAGGGTTAGATTTAAAGAATTAATTAAATTGTTCATGAAAAAGAAGTCATAATTTTTTGTAGTTCCGGCCATGTCCACATTTAAGTCTCCGATTAAAATGAAATATTTATATATGTGCAGGTAATTAAGTATATCCTCTTCCAACTCTGAAAGGTAACCTATTTTAGGGGGCCGGTAGCATAGAGCGAGCAAAACCCTCTGGTATCCCAACTCCAGTTCCACTAACATATATTCAGGTTTGAATGCTATCGTTTGGTCTGATTTGCTGATCAATTTTATGCTTATATTGGACCTTGTATAAATTGCCACACCTCCCCCCACTCTCGTGATCCTGTCATTCCTTAAAATTTTATACCCTGGGAGATGTATTAAGTCATCCGAAATGTGGGGCTTTAGCCAAGACTCGCACACGCAAATGACGTCATACTCACTCCCATTAAATAACTGGTAGAACTCAGAGAAGTTTCCAATGAGCGATTGGGCATTAACGTGAGCTATATGGGCCCCACCAGCCAGGCCCCCTGAGCCACGATCGCGATAATCGACAATAGATGTCATCTGAGCACGAAGAAGAAAGAAGATTGAAAATGAAATTCAGCAGAGATATATAAAGGGCAATGGGATAAAGCCAGCGACGTATATTAACAATAAATGCGAAAAAAGAAGTAAAAATGCAAAAATATAAAGTGGCAAAAACAGAAGCAAAAAAAAAGAAAAAAAAACAAAAAACAAAACAAAAATATTACAGTGTGTATATATATGAGGAAAAAAGAATAAAAAATATGATACAAATTTTTAAGTTAAAGGTCAAACAGGCAAAATAGTGAGTATATTAAGTCTCTCTGTCCACTATGATATTGGCCCGCCTAATGTTCTAAAGCGCAGGCCCAAGACAATACTCGGTAATATCAAAGAGAAATACTGTGCTTATTATTTTATCTAATATACATGTTAATCATATATCTGTCTCAGGAGGGACAGGGAAAGAGGAAAGGACATTGATAAGGTAAGGACATGGTTAAATAATCTGTCTGTGAGTTTATGTATTGGGGGTCACTTTGTTAAATATAATCCTTATCTTTTAAATATAAATGTGAGATTGTTTATAAATTGGATAGTATTGATATTAATTTTTAATACCAGAATGAATATTAAATGAGACAATGACAAGATTAGAATATTCTCCCCCCACCTCCCCCCCCCACCCCGATCATCCATTCTCATGCAGTAGAAATGCCTCATTTAAACTAATTTAAAATGATTTATAATAATCTATTACATCGATTAGGACAGTGACCTTAATCTTAAATGGCTATAGAAATTACCAAAAGATTGATTTAAAGCACAAGATAATACAAAAATAATTTACAAATATAAAAACTATTAATATATCAAAGGTAAGTTTGAGGTATTATCTTTTAAATTATCTATTTTAGGAATTCTTCCTATTGAAATTCATAGACACAATTTTATAATTAGCAAATTTTCCTTTTTATTTTTCAAACTTAACTTTTTCTTTCTCTCTCTCTTTTCAATTTCAATGTGCGTCTATAAAATTTCAAAAAATAACGAGAAAAATAATTAAATTTGATTAACTAAAACTAATAATAATGATGATTTTTTCTTTTTACTTTTTAATTATCTATGTGAGTTCATAATAGTTTTCAAGGATCAGTGATTAAAAAATGGTTAAATACGAACTAAAGATGATCAAATAAGTAATTTCATATGAGAAAACGTCACTTATCCTTGTACGCAGATACCGCTCCACTCAGGTCCTTGTAGAATATTTTGCCTCCCGATGTCCAAACGTTTCGGTTGCCAAATTGTTCAAGCGCCGATCGCAGGAGTTGCCGCCGGTGGTATGTGAGATCTTCTCTAAATGATATTCCCGAGCCCTTAAGTCTGGATTTCAGATTAAAAATTCTTGATTTTGTTGTTTGAGAGTTGAATTTCACCAGTAGAGGCCGAGGTCGCTTATGTTCATCATTGTTGGTGGTTTTGCGGCCGAGTCGAAAGCAGTAATCGAAATCTCTGTCTTCGAGCTCAATTTTGACTTTTTCAGAGAGAAAACTCTTCAAAGAGCCGACTGAGTCCTGCTCACCTGCACCGCCCTCCGGCACACCATGAATTATAATGGAATTACGTTTTGATTGTTGTTCAAGTTGGTCGATTTTATTAAAAGTTTCTCTCTTTAAAACATCCAATTCCTTTCTGATTCCGGCAGTCAGGTTTTCGACGATCTTCGTCAGCGCCGGTTCGAGTGCATCGACTAGCTTGTTCAGGAAATCTTCATCTTCGACAAGCTCCCGTAGGGCGGATTTTATTGTTTTGGACGTGGAGGCATCAGCTTTAGAGGGCATAATGGTTCGATGTAATCAACTATTTCAATGCAATATGTAGCAGAAACAGTAAGCAATAATGAAAGTAGCCGAGAAAATTGTCTTGAAAGCGGGAGCTCGCTCAAGCGCACCTACTCCACATGACAGTCGACAGAAGAGAGATGTGAAGTTGAAGAGAAGGTGGGAGGAAAAGTGGGGAAGAGGAGAACGTGGGACATTTAAGAAAAATAATGCCAAAAATAATATGGAAAAAGAGATATTTACAGGAGTTAGGACGTCGGGACCAAGTAGTTCTAACCAGACTCAGAATAGGACACACACGACTCACACACTCATATCTGTTTAGTAGAGTAGACATACCTGTGTGCGGAAGATGTGGAACGATCTGGAGTGTCGATCACATACTATCAGAGTGCCCAAACTATTACGAACTAAGAAAAGAAATTGGCTTACCTGCAAGTATAGAAGATATTTTGAGCCTGGAGAAGATTGATGCAAGACTGTTCGAATTCTTGAAGAAAATTAAGATTTATGAGGAAATATGAAAAAGAAATGAATATTAAGAAATGAAATAATGAAAATGAAAATATGAAGAAAATCGAGTTTTTTTTTTTTTTCCTCTTTTTTTTGAAGAAACGAATATGAAGAAATGAAATAATGAAAATGAAAATATGAATAAAATCGAGTTTTTTTTTTTTTTTTTTTTTCCTCTTCTTTTTTTTTGAAGAAACGAATATGAAGAAATGAAATAATGAAAATGAAAATATGAAGAAAATCGAGTTTTTTTTTTTTTTTTTTTTTCTCTTCCTCTTTTTTTTTGAAGAAACGAATATGAAGAAATGAAATAATGAAAATGAAATATGAAGAAAATCGAGTTTTTTTTTTTTTTTTTCCCCTCTTCTTTTTTTTGAAGAAACGAATATGAAGAAATGAAATAATGAAAATGAAAATATGAATAAAATCGAGTTTTTTTTTTTTTTTTTTCCTCTTCTTTTTTTTTGAAGAAACGAATATGAAGAAATGAAATAATGAAAATGAAAATATGAAGAAAATCGAGTTTTTTTTTTTTTTTTTTTTTTCCTCTTCTTTTTTTGAAGAAACGAATATGAAGAAATGAAATAATGAAAATGAAAATATGAAGAAAATCGAGTTTTTTTTTTTTTTCCTCTTCTTTTTTTTTGAAGAAACGAATATGAAGAAATGAAATAATGAAAATGAAAATATGAAGAAAATCGAGTTTTTTTTTTTTTTCCTCTTTCTTCTTTTTTTGAAGAAACGAATATGAAGAAATGAAATAATGAAAATGAAAATATGAAGAAAATCGAGTTTTTTTTTTTTTTTTTTTTTTTCCTCTTCTTTTTTTGAAGAAACGAATATGAAGAAATGAAATAATGAAAATGAAAATATGAAGAAAATCGAGTTTTTTTTTTTTTTTTTTTCTTTTCCTCTTCTTTTTTGAAGAAACGAATATGAAGAAATGAAATAATGAAAATGAAAATATGAAGAAAATCGAGTTTTTTTTTTTTTTCCTCTTCTTTTTTTTGAAGAAACGAATATGAAGAAATGAAATAATGAAAATGAAAATATGAATAAAATCGAGTTTTTTTTTTTTTCCTCTTCTTTTTTTGAAGAAACGAATATGAAGAAATGAAATAATGAAAATGAAAATATGAATAAAATCGAGTTTTTTTTTTTTTTTTCTCTTCTCTTTTTTTTTGAAGAAACGAATATGAAGAAATGAAATAATGAAAATGAAAATATGAAGAAAATCGAGTTTTTTTTTTTTTTTTTTTTTTTTCTCCTCTTCTTTTTTTTTGAAGAAACGAATATGAAGAAATGAAATAATGAAAATATGAATAAAATCGAGTTTTTTTTTTTCTTTTTTTTTTTTTTTTTTTTTTCTTTTCCTCTTTTTTTGAAGAAACGAATATGAAGAAATGAAATAATGAAAATGAAAATATAAAGAAAATCGTTTTTTTTTTTTTTCCTTTTTTTTTTTTTTGAAGAAACGAATATGAAGAAATGAAATAATGAAAATGAAAATATAAAGAAAATCGAGTTTTTTTTTTTTTTTCTCTTTTTTTTTTTTTTTTTTTTTTTTTTTTGAAGAAACGAATATGAAGAAATGAAATAATGAAAATGAAAATATGAGGAAAATCGAGTTTTTTTATATATATGTATATTCTTTTTTTTTTTTTACTGTAATTGTTGTAAGGGCAAAAAAGCCATGGCAGCTGTTCGCCCTAAAGTATTAATAAATAAATAAATAAATAAATAAAAAAAAATGTTAAAGATTTTGCCTCCATGCCTTAAGCCGTTACTAACAATAACGTTTGATCGGTAGCGTTAATTCTTTGTAAACAAGAAATCCCGAGTTCGAATCTCGCCTTGTGCAACTATTTGTTTTTTTTTTGTTTAATTTTTTTTTTTTTTTGTTTCAGAATATTTTTTAATATGAATAAATAAATAAAAAGTTTTTTTTTAATTATTGGCATTTAATTTTTAACATATATTTAAAGAAAATTAGAATGCTTTCTGTCAAAAATATAATATAAGGAAATATTTAATATTAGACTAGAAATTTATTACTATTAATTGAACACATAATTAACATATTGTTGGTAACGGCTTAAGGCATGGAGGCAAAATCTTTAACAGTTTTTTTTTTAAAGAACCTTTGAGAAGCGCGTCCTCTCGCTTTAACAGAATTTGTTTTTCATTAAGTACTACACATAAAAAATTTCCGTTCAAATCGGTGTTATGAAGGCTATGCACTCCCCTTGTGAGTCATACCCCGAGAAAAAAGAACTCTACATTTTAATTGCGATTTTAAAATACCCTGAATCGAATAATTTTCAGTTAAATGTCTTCGATCCGAAAAAAGTTACTTGAACCGTGGTTTCATAAAAACACACAATGATTTTTTACTTTCTCTTACCTATGTATATATGTAATATATGGACCGTTTATTTTGAAAGTGGTGTAAGTCCATTTTCTATTGTTTCGAGAAAATGAAAGGTTAGCATATCTGTTAATTTAAAAATCTAGGCAAATGATATGAAATCGGTGAATGTTTCTACAGCTTTATCAGTGTCTAATTTAGTTATATAAATTTGTTTTAGGCGAATTTGACTAAACTAATATATAATTACAAGCTGCCAATGGACTTACACCACTTTCAAAATTAACCAACTGTAAACTTCGTTGAATTTCAATTTTGAAAAATCAAATATTACTCAAAATATACTTCATATTAATTTAATATTCTTTACAAATAATGACACGATATAAAATAGGAGTAGTATTTTTAATTTTAGACGTTAACTACATTGTTAAAATTACAAGATATTCGTAGTATTTACTTATCCCCTGTATATGGATGGCAGAGTGTTGAAATATTTATGATGTACCGAAAGAAATAACTGCTTGATATCTTTATATTAATAAGTAACCTATTCTCGTAACCAGTTGCGTCATTTCAACTTTTTCTTAGAGGGGGGGGGGGGCAAACTTTTTTTTCAATTTCTCACTTCAATTTTCTTACAAATAGCTATCTCAAATTTGGCCAAAAGGTATTTAATTAAATTAATTTTTTAATTTTATACATTTTCGTAGATATATTTTATTTACGTAGAATAATACTTAGGGAGGAGAGGGGGGGGCAAATACCCTTCCCCCCTACAAATGACCCCTCTGTTAGTAATTCTTAACGAGTTTATTAACAAATGCACAATAACAGACAACCATCTGCTAAGCTACCTACCTCAAATTGGACTTACACCACTTTCATAATCAACGATTATGCAACTTCTTTACCGTCCAACTTTCAATTGTACAAAACATGGGAATTTTTAAGGAATTTGCCACTAGCTAGTTACACATAGAAAATTTACATTAAATTAAATATGAATTATGTGATATCTCAGATTTTTTAAAAATTGGACTTACACCACTTTCAAAATAAACGGTCCATATATATAGAGAGAAAGTATTGGATTCATGTCAAAAATTCGATGTCGAGATTTTGATAGATCTTCACGTTTTGAGGTCCCCTGAATCCAAAAAAGTGGTTTTCGCGACATGGTCTGTCTGTGGGTGGGTGGGTGTGTGGGTGTGTGTGTGTGTGTTCAATTTTAAGCATGAAGGAATTGAGCTATGAGGCTGAAATTTTATATATAAGTTAAACACCCCCGGGACCGGAAAAATAAGCTTTTAATCAAAATCGGCCAAAGAGTACTAGTACTTTACTGATGTACTTTTTCAGTTTTTTTCGATTTTCTCAAAATTTGCTCCAACGATTTTTTTTTAAATTCAAAAATCAATTATTTTTTAGATGCTCTTTAAAATGTATATTCTCATTTTGCGATTGAAATCTTCTGAAGACCACTTTACTCTTGTACTCCATAGGAAAGATAGGAGAAATGGTTGCCATGGTAACAAAATATAAATATTTTCCCATACTTATAAATTTTACATCTTAATTCATATGTTCCGTACTGTCGGGAACTAAATATATGTCGACACAAAAAATCTGGTGTGACAAGCACAGTACACAACTTTCGATTACCGAAGGTAAGAGAAAGTTATTTGCTGTGCGCCAGTCACACCAGATTTTTTTTTATGGGCAAGCAACTGATTAATCCTTCTAGCCAGGCTGTTTAAATAACCATGGGTCAAAGACATTTTTTTCTTCGATAACATGGCATTTTAATTTCATTTTCTAAAAGCTGCCATTTTTCTGATTCAAATAATATACAACATTTCTATTTAAATTTGTTGAAATTTAAATAAAACTATGTCTTTTTTGTTGAAGTGGAGAGAAAGAAAGATAGCGTCACCCGCCATTTTCATAAACAATATAGACAAAGAATATAATTAGTTTTTTTTTTTTTAATTTAATTTGTTTCTTACAATAATTTACAACGCTCACAATTAATTAAAAAAAAATTCAAATTTCCAATGAATATAAATTTATTTACCTTTCTGTATTGATTTGTATTTTAATCTGATTATCAATTTTTGTGTTTGTTGACTTTAAATTTAATAACTGTAATCGAGAACATCTACTAGCGCCTTTGCTGCGAATTCGTGTCCGTATTACCGGAATAATTCTATTATCCATTATACGGCAAAAGGAATTGATTCATGTGGTCCATGAAATTCCCTTTGTTCAACGAAAAGATCGATCGATAGAGACTGTGACGTCAGAGCCCTTCTCTCTCGCTCTAGGATTTCTATATTGTTGGATTGGAAATTGAATAGAGAAGTTATTGGAGCTACAACAAAATGTTTATTTAAAATTCCACCCCCCCCCCCCCCCTTTGCACTCGTATGTCGCCATTCTAGCTAGGAGGTTGAAATTTTATATTTAAGTTAAACACCCCTCTGTGACGTGACACGAAGCTTTTAATCAAAATCGACCAAAGAGTACTAGTACTTTACTGATGCAATTTTTCAGTTTTTTTCGATTTTCTCAAAATTCGCTCCAACGATTTTTGATTAAAATTCAAAAATCAATTATTTTTTACATTCTCTTTAAAATGTATATTCTCATTTTTCCATTGAAATCTTCTGAAGACCACTTTACTCTTATACTCCAGAGGGAAGATAGGATTTAGTTGCCATGGTAACAAAATATAAATATTTTTCCATACTTAAAAATTTTACATCTTGAATTCTAACCCTATATCGGTGGAAACTAAATACATGTCGACACAAAAAATCTGGTGTGACAAGCACAGAACACAACTTTCGATTACCGAAGGTAAGAGAAAGTTGTATGCTGTGTGACCAGTCACACCAGATTTTTAATCTAATAATTTATATATTTATTTTTTTAACCCTTTCCATTTAGTGTATACTTGCTGGCCACTTTTTGTGACGTCAAAAGGGTTGATGAGTTCCAGGATTTTATTTCCCATTTCATTTAACTTTCAATTGAGCGTGAAAAATCTACCAGAAATCAACTCAAGTTCTCTTGGTTGGTGATCTCCGATTAGAACTGAACTGCATCTTCAAATAATATTCTATATTTGCTTGGATTCACCATTTAATAGAGAATAATTATATTCATCTATCTTCTCTAGAATCAGAGTTAGAGATGGGCCTAAAAAAAAATTACTTTTTTCTTCATTTCCAAGCTCTTTTATTTTTTTTAATCTAATAATAATTATTCCTACTAGCCGCTTCGCTCCCTGGACCCCCCTCAGCTGGCTCGGGCCTTCCTGCGGCGAACCACCCTTTTCTTCATTATAAAAAGAATATTATTACTACTACTATTCCAATCCAGTGCCTGCTTGAAAATTTGTTTGCATTCATAGAATACATAAATGCAAAGAATACATAAATATTTCTCCATACATTTCCTATGGGAATTTTAGGAATTAACAACTCAAAAAGTTATAGGAATTTCGGAATCAAAATTCCAGCTGGAATCAGGATAGGTGAGAAAGAAGAGAAAATTCGCAGTTAGTTATATTTCATTATTTTTATTCCCGTTATGTTGACGTTTCGGTCCCGGTCGGGACCATCCTCAGAACCAAATGGGTGTTAAAGATGTATAAATTATATAATCCAATGAATGATGTATGATTGGATTATATAATTTATACATATTTAACACCCATTAGTTCTGAGGATGGTCCCGACCGGGACCGAAACGTCAACATAATGGGAATAAAAATAATGAAATATAACTAACTGCGAATTTTCTTCTTCTTTCTCACCTATCCTGATTGAACTACCAGCTATAAGCCCTACGTATCTTCTAGCTGCAAGTTCAGACAGAGCGTGACAGACGGACACTCCGCTATTATATACCCAGTATATAGATGTTTTTGAATATATCACCTTTTTAATTATTTTTCTATTACTTTTTTTTTTAGTTTTCAAGACAAAAGGACTTTCCATGTTTTAATTTGTGACGTCAGAACGGGATGACGTCTTACGAGCTCTAATATTTTATTATCCATTAATAATTCCAAATAAACGTTTCGGTTGCCAATCAAGCAAGGGCTCGTTTCATTTACGCTTTTAAAAATGCCATTTATATTAATCATTCGAATGATACGAGTATGAATGGCGCCCACTTGTTCCTCGTAGCAAACATTAAAATTAAATTATTTCCTTTCTTTTTTTTTCCTCCAAACAAACAAACAAACAAATAGAATGGATCTCCCTCTCTCGCCTTAAGGCTGACTATCTATCAAAAAATGTCGTCAGCAAATTGCATTTGATGTCAGATGGCATGTAAAAACTTCAACTTTTCTCCTTTTCTCAGGCTATATGTCAAAATGGAATCACAATTCACTTTAAAAAGTTATTTAAAAACAAAACAAGATATTTGAAAATACAATAAATAACAAAAGTTACAAACGCTGGATAGCCTAATACTTGGGAGATGAATATTACTTTCTCTTACCTCTATATACCGGTATGTTAATATACATAGAGAGAAAGTATTGGATTCATGTCAAAAATTCGATGTCGAGATTTTGATGGATCTTCACGTTTTGAGGTCCCCTGAATCCAAAAAAGTGGTTTTCACGACATGGTCTGTCTGTGTGCCAGAAATTTGGAGCCTGGAGAGCAAAATGGCAAAGGAAGTAAGGATTTGAGAAAGAATTTCACAAATATGCATATAAAGGGTGTTTTTATTAAAATGAAACAAAGAGAAATATTTTGTAATATCAATAAAGGCTTTATTGAAAACATAATTTTATGCCATTAATATTTGAATATGATTTCGGCGACGGCTGGCGCGTAGATGGCGCAATCTGGATGTCCAATTTTCAGTGTTTTTTTTTTTTAGAGGTTCACCTCTTTGAGTTGGTAACACTGTTTCATTTGATAATCTATTTAACAACTGATTAGTGGCGTGCGGTAAGGGGAAGCAAGGGAAGCAATTGAAAAAATTAAACTAGCCTATTTATTATTTAAAAGTAAACTTGCAACGTGTTTAGAAAACATCTCATAACATTGGCGCGAGGAGGCAGTGAGAGCGGGTCTCTGACGTAGTGGAAGCTGAGCAGCCTATAGCTTCCCTGGTGTCGTGGGGCGGGGAGGGGAGTGCGAGACAAAGAACGCTGGGGGAAGATAGCTTCCTCGGGCCGAAGATAGCCGAGAACGTCCGAAGCACTCGCACTCAGACCGAGTAGGCTCCTGATAGTGTCAAATCTCTCTATTAAGAGCCAATTTTAAAATAATGCTTGTTAAAACTTGATTGTAAATTTCTAATATTAACTTTGGCTTACGTATATACATATATTTACAGGGCTTCCCCAAAAATTTTACCCACCACACGCCACTGCAACTGATTAGTAACTTTTTCGTACCTCAATTGGCTGGCATTAATCTTGATGACATAGGCCCTAAGGTTTCAACAGGACGGAGCCACACAGTGGGTGGTACACTTAATGGGGTAATCCATTGGATTATTTTCTTTGGGGATATGCAAAGTCGCTTGTCTACGCCGATAAACCAGAGACAATTGAACACTTGGAATACAACATTCCGAGAGTTATTGGCGAAATACAGCCGAAATTGGACATCCAGATTACGTCATCTACGCGCCAGCCGTCGCCGAAATCATATTCAAATATTAATGGCATAAAATTATGTTTCCAATAAAGCCTTTATTGATATTACAAAATATTTCTCTTTGTTTCATTTTAATTTAAAGTTGTGACCCAAAAACACCCCTTTATATATAAATAAATAAATAAATTTATTACCACCCGCTTAGAGGCACCAGTCCTCGGTGGCTAGGTCCAACAAACACAATACAAATTTAAATACAATAACAAATACAACAAAACAAAAAGGAAAAAAAAATTCAACATAATTATGTTGAATATTTTTATTTTTTTGTTTATTTTTCCCTCAGGTATACCGTATGTTATATGTTGAATATTATCATGGCGATTTTAAAATTAAATTCAAAAAAGAACGAATCACAAAGTGGACGAGAGAGAATCGAGAGTAAAGCACGCCAGCGCTCTCTAGTGGGAGCGAACTTTATAGTAAAGATAAGCCCTCTCAGTGAAAGGAGTCGATGCTGAGGGAGTTCCTCGTCAAACTAGCCTAGAAGAGTTTGGATAAAAGGAACCAGAAATAAAGGCGGAGGAGTTAGAGTTAGGAAATAATGTAACTTCCCAGGGCACCGGTAGATGGCTACGGCCTAGGGTAAGAAGATCCCGATAGGAATTTCAAATAATAATAAATAATAGGGAAGGTTATTTTCCAAAGGTTGTTTATAGTCTATATTTTGACAGAGGATATATCTTTTCTATTTGGGATCTGAGATAATCTATAATAGAATATAAATACGTATATTTATAGAGGGAGTGAGAAGAGAGGGTCTATCTATCAATCGCAAAGTCATTCGTCTTGACTCCTTTGACGTTGATGAGGGTTCAAGAGGACAGGGCTTGTTATTTTCAAAGCTACACGTTTGTCTTTGTTAGGTGAACATAGATAGGAAGGAATGTTATTTCCAAATTTGAATAATTAGGATACACGCGTCATCTTAGTGGCTGTGTCTCTTCTCACCTGCCAGTTGAATTCATTTTACGTTTAATGCCGCCTCTGCGTCTAAGCCCAGGCTATATGCGCTACTCTGTATTCAATTTGTGATTTATTTTTATTTTTTTTTAATAATAAGTAATTGATGGATTTACCTCGGAAAGTACATCGTAAGTCATAATGAATCTAAATTTTTTTTTAAATAAAATTAAAAATTTGAATGCCAAAATTCCTTATTATAATTTAGTCGTGACCTATCATAGTTTATAATTGGATTAAGTTAATAATTTAATTACCAAAAATAATAAATGAATGACTTTTGACTTGAGCAGTATTTCACGTAATATAGAACTGGCAACATTGCATTCATCAGCTATCTATTTTAAATCTTAAAAGCCTTCAATTTTATTTTATTTAATATATTACAATGTTTAATGCAAATCAGTTTAAACACAATGGACGATTTGCGAGAAAAAATATCGTAAAATGGAAAAAAAAATGTAACTGACAGCGAGAAATGAATATTATTTTATGCGACGTTGCCAGACTGGTCTCTAAAAAAACCCCCCCCCCAACCCCGCCCGACTCTCGAGACTTCCTTATTTTTAAATATTGGTCTACAGTCATTTTGGAGAATTTTTTGACTTTCTTGTTAAAATATTTTTAAAAGCAGTCAGCAGAAACTTTTGATTTTATGTTTAACGTATTCCTCGGAAGTGAATTGATAAAATGTAAGTTTTTTGTTTTTGTATCTATTGCAGAGGTGGCTATATAATTCGATATGTGTGCGTTTCGTCGACAATATTCCCCATAGACTACATGTTAAATTTCAATTTTTTAATAATTAATTACACGATAACCCTGCGTCAGATCTGCTTCAAAATTTTATTTTATACGTATGTGATAGTGATTAATAACATATTAAAAAATTAGCTTTTAATCTAATAAAGACTTAATGTCCAAACAAACTTAAGAACGGAATAATTTTTTTTTTTATTATTTAATTAATTTTTAAAATTTTAATTAATTATACCCTTTGAATTTTTTTTTTGTTTTTTAAACACTCACACTTTTTTCTCATTCACACTCACACAGTCTTCAGTCCTTTTTTTTATATATAAAAATTAGAAAAAAACTAAAAAAGTTCATGAACAAAAAAAAACAAAAACAAATTGTTTGTAATAATAAAATAAAGAGAGAGAGAGAGAATTGATTATTTGCATTTTCGAACAGTGTGTGAGGATTTATGGTTTCCAAACTGAATAATTTACCATTTACAATAAGGAAGAGAGTTATTCAAACAAGACAAGGGGGGGGGGGGGAGGGGGGACAGACAGACAGACTGATTTTATGCATTAGAAATGCCCCAATTTTCTTGCGTATTTATTTATTTTGTATGGAAATGAAAATTCAATCGATTGAGAGAGGGGAGGGTGTTAATAATAGTAATTTGGAAACAAATTACTCTAGTTATGTCCATGGGTGCTGCACAGCCCCTCCTAAACGAGACAACATTCTCTACAAGTTCAAAAAAAGAAATTCCACCCTAGCAAAAAAAAAAAGAAGGAAAGTTTGCCAATAAATTCCTAAGGGCCGGTTGCATCAGTTAGGGGGAGTTTGTTAGCCCCGGGCTAAATGGCTTTTTTTTGTAGTGCAGAAACCCTCTTCCGGGGGAACAAATACTGTTCTGTTTGTGAAGGTAGCAACTTCATAAAGACGTCTTATAAAAATTATTAAAAATAATTATAAATTTGACATCTTGAATTCTAATATATCGGCGGAAACTAAATATATGTCGACACGAAAAATCTGGTGTGACAAGCACAGTACAAAACTTTCGATTACCGAAGGTAAGAGAAAGTTGTGCCAGTCACACCAGATTTTTTTAAAGATAATTCAAAACATTATTCAGCAAAAACGTTCATGTAAATGTTTAATAGGAAAGCTACAGCCACGTTCTATTATTCAATCACGTTCATGTAAAGCAAATCCTTCGGCAACTGCGTAAATCGCGCCTACTCTGGGACAGGCCCCCCTCCCTGGACCCTCCCTACTCTGGCTCGGGCCCTCGCCGGCGGTGGGATCATCTGGTGGGGCTGGCCGCACACTTTCGGTAATTTAAAGTTGCTTTCTGTACTTGTTATTTATATATATACAAATAAAATTTTTAAGTACTAGCCGCGGCGCCCGCCTTCGGCTGGCTTCGTCCCCCTGGACCCCCTTCCAGCTGGTTCGGGCCCGCCTACGGCGGACCCTCGCTTTATCTTAATTATTAGAAGCTTTACGTCTAGACAGAAGGGCTTGGCCCCCTGGACCCCCTCGCCTTTTCTTCTTAATCACACATCTCCTCGGCCACCTCCATTTAAGACTGCTACGATAACCCCTGAAGAATACTACAATGTACCTACAGGCATTCATATTTAAGCCATCTGGTATCCAATGGCTTAAATAGAAATCCCCCCCCGGGGGCCGACCCCGCGACGTCCGGAACCGGGTGTGACCCCCCAACCCGCCCCCCCTCCCCCTAATGCCGAAAAGAAATTATTATTATTCCATTCCAATCCAGTGCCTGCTTGAGGATTTGTTTACATTCAGTGGAATACACAAATGAAAAGAATACATAAATATTTCTCTATACATTTCCTATGGGAGAAATCGTAACTTTAAGAATTAATAACTCAAAAAGTTATAAGAATTTCGGGATGAAAATAATTTTCCTGTAATCCCTAGAAGGTCCTCTTTATGCATATAAAATTTCATTTCAAAATTCCAACTGGAATTTGCCTAAATAGAGCGTGACAGACAGACGGACAGACGGGACATTAGCGAATTATATAAATAGATTGAACAACTTTTTATTCAAGATTTGTATGCTTTTTTGTCCGGTCTTTACTTATTAGTTTGAATTTAATAAGCTTATCGTCTAATATGAAGCCCCCCCTCCCCCCCCCCCCCTCCATCATTAAATACGTTACGGAGATTGTCTTTGATAGGAACAGAGAGAAGTTTCTTTTTTATCCTTGCAGGTTCCATGTTCTCTCTTTATCCATTCTCTCTCTCTCTCTCTCTTACTCTAATCCTTTCTCATTCAATGTTGCTACTTTTTATTATATCCCATGTAATTTCAACCAAATCGTGAGCTGCCTGTCTGACTAAATTAATTCCTCTCCCTCTCCCCCTCTCCCCCTCTCACTCTGTTTTTGATAAAGAAAAAACAAAAATTAAAATTATATATCTAGGTATATACAGTATATAATAGTGCAGTGTCCGTCCATCTGTCTGTCCGTCTGTTACGCTCTCTTTGACCAACTTGCTGCAAGTTTGTAACGAAATTTTGCAGTTTTATCGAGAGATCGGAGATGGCAGACAGACGGACACTCCGCTATTAAATATATTATATAGATTGATTTTTACTTTCTCTTACTTATATAAATATACTGTATATTAATATATAGAGACAGAAAGTAAAAATCATTCATTCATAAAAATCTGTTGATTATTAACGAAATTATGAGCAAAAACGTCAGCAAAGAAAAAACACCAGTACACTCACTGGCCGAAAAAAATGAACTTCTTTTCTTTTACAAGAATAAAGAAAGATATGAGATTCTAGAAATATTTTTTTTTTATAATATTTAATAAAGTTAGTGCCCGTGACCCGATGCTCGGAGAGGATAGAGTTCGCTTTTTAATTCAACTGAATTTCATTTTTTTCGACCAGTGAGTGTACTTGTGTTTTTTCTTTGATGACGTTTTTGTTCATAATTTCGTTAATAATTAACAGATTTTTACGAATGAATGCTTTTTAGAAAGCCAAAGAACTATAGAATATCGTACATATATGTTTTTTGCATTCAGGGATATCTAAAATTGTATTAGGGGTGACCAAAGCAAAAAAAATCTTGAAAATTTCGATTTTTCTAAACTTTAAGCCGTTTGCGGCACGTCTAAATGACCTCCGATTGGGCTGAAACTTAAAATTTATATGTATTCTAAATATCTGCATATTTTTACGGGGTGCGGCGTTAAAAATAATTTGAACATTCTAAATAAAAGCCGTTTTAGAGCACATTTTCTATTAAAATCTATTTTGCTCTATATCTCTAAAACTGTGCCTGATGGAAAAATTCTAACTACATATCTGAATTCAGAATGAAAAAATGCACTAGATTCACTAATCAGATTTTTTGTGATGAAAACCTTGTCGACCAGTGTAAAAATAGCTATACAAGACATAGAGGCTTCACTACCGTTAAAAGGTCACTCAGGGCAAAATCTTCAAACACTTCAACCCGTTCCCCCTACGTCATCATATTTTCAAAACTTCACATCTCTAAAGAAACTGAATGTGAGTGTGTGTGGGAGGGGCATATTACGTACCCCCAAACCCTTCATTCTTTCCCTACCCACATGTTTTCTTTCTTCTTTTCTTTAATCCCTTAAAAAAGTAGAGAGAGAGAGAACATTTATTTCGTTCAACTTGTTTAAGAAGTATTAGAGGACTTGGGGGGGGGGAGGGGATTAAATCAAAATGTCGTCACTTTACTTGCGTCACACACACACAGTGTAGAGGTTTTACTACTTCTCCCTTCTTGTTAACGTTTCCTCCTTGAAAGGCTTAAAGTTAATACCTGTCTGCCTGCCTGGCGGTTGACAAATTCATCATGGAATGCTCTAAGCGTTTTTACTTTCTCTTACCCTATATGCATATGTTAATATATATAGAGAGAAGTATGATTCATGTCAAAAATTCAATGTCGAGATTTTGATGGATATACACGTTTTGAGGTCCCCTGAATTCAAAAAAGTGGTTTTCTCGACATGGCCTGTCTGTGTGTGTGTGTGTGTCGATTGAAATTTTATATTTTAGTTAGGCACCCCCCAGGGCGTGAAAATAAGCTTTTAATCAAAATCGGCCAAAGAGTACTAGTACTTTACTGATGTACTTTTTCAGTTTTTTTCGATTTTCTCAAAAATTCGCTCTAACGATTTTGATTAAAATTCAAAAATCAATTATTTTTTAGATTCTCTATAAAATGTATATTCTCATTTTGCCATTGAAATCTTCTGAAGACCACTTTACTCTTGTACTTCATAGGAAAGATAGAAGAAATGGTTGCCATTGTAACAAAATATAAATATTTTCCCATACTTATAAATTTTACATCTTGAATTCTAATATCTCGGCAAAAAAAAAATCTGGTGTGACAAGCACAGAACACAACTTTCGATTACCGAAGAGAGGTATGAGAAAGCTGTGTGATGTGCGACCAGTCACACCAGATTTTTTAAGTATACAGTATATTTAGCTAATGTCCGTCTGTCTGTCTCGGTCTGTTTAGGCAACTTTCAGAACGAAATATTATATACTTATCTCTACTATTATATCTCTTTATAACGATGCGAAGTGGCTGAAGACTTTAAATTGGATATATAATTTTACTTAAAAATAATAGTTAATCGTCGACGTTTATCGCAAATCACGACCATCATCAGGATGGTTAAAGTCGTGATTTGCGACCGAAACGTCGACGATTAACTATTAAATAAAAGTCTTTTATTTAATTCGTTGGCTGCTACGTCTTATAACTTTTTGTGTTATTTATTTATTGTTGAATTTACAGGTATGAGGGAACATTTATGTATTCTTTGAAAAAGTCAAAGTTAATTAATTGCAATAATTAAATTTCTCGGCTGGCGAGGCCTTTGGCCAGCGGGTAGCGCAGCTAGTAATGACTAAAAACTACAAAACCAAAAGAGCAATGTACTTTTCGAGAGCTTCATATTTTGGCCTTTTAAAATTTTTATTTATTTACCCGAAGTGCTTCTGTGCACGAAGACACACACCTCAAACCCCAGGCCGTAGCCATCTACCGGCACCCGGTGAAGTTACATTATTTCCTATCTCTAACTCCTCGTTTCTGGCTAGTGAACTAATCCTTTTATCCAATCTCTCCTATGTCCTAGTTTGTGAGAAGAGACTCCTTTCGAGGGACGTCCCTTCCACAGGACGAGCAACTCCCTCCCCTCGTAGAGGAGAAGAGATTGATCGCCTCGCTTAAAGTTAACACCTCCAAAGTGTGTTTTAATCGCCTCGTCGTGCTGGTCAAGATCATTTTTCAGGCAAATATCCCGCAACAATGCGTGGCGCTTCAAAGAAAGGCGATTTCCTCAAAGGAAGAAGCTCGATACCTTTTGCCTTTTTGCCTCTCTCGATTCGATCAATATTCCATTCGCTAGCACAATAAATAATATTTAACTAGACCAATAATATTTTACGATGACGTACGACGTTTGGGGAAAAATAAATACCGTATAAGCATCAAGTGATTATTTTTTAGTGCTTTTGAAGCCTAAAACGAGTCACAGATTATTCGTTAATGTCTGGATTTATGGGACAATACAAAAAACTGCTTTTATTTTTATTCATACGGCAAAAGGGCGATACCCAATGGGGACCCCCCCCCCCCCTCAGCATTTATTTAATAAAATCATGAATTTGTACAAATAATCTGGTGCGACAAGAACAAAGCACAGCAGAACGAATAACTTGAGCAAGTTTTTGGTGATTTTACAATTTTTGTGTAGGAAGCAAATTACATAAACAAAAACACAATAAATTTAGTAAGTCGCAACGTTTTTGAAGAGCTGCCTGAAGGAGATGGGGACGCAATCAGGGAGAGTATCTGCTTCATCATTTGGAAATTTATTGAAAAATATGAAAAAGAAAATAAATAAATAAATAAAATGAGGAATAAATAAAGATGATTTTATCTGGTTGGTTGATGTCTCTTCTGTGTGGAATTTATGATGACGTTTCGGTCGCATCTGGCCGACCTTCGTCAAGTGAAAGCTGACGTTTCTCGGCAAATATCTCCCAGACAATAGCGATTATGATATTCGGGCAGCCCAACAGCCAGGAAAAGAGTGATCTGATGATTGTGAAGGCTGCACAGCCCGCCATCATTGTCCACGACCAACCTCCTCTGCTCTCAAATGTGAAAGGGGAAAATCTCTTTAATTAAACATTTTTTAATTAATTCCAGATTTCTCTTTAATTTTATAGCTAAATTTATCATTTTTAAAAACTATTTGATTTGATTAATTCATATTTCAAGTTTAATTTCCTTTATTTTGCGAAATTGAATTATTTAAAACAATAAATTAAAATAATTAATAAAAAAAAAAACGATCTCTCCTGGACTCAGGTCCATGGGATGGTTGTCACGTCTTTGCAAAATAAATGTATTGTAATTTTAGAAAGCTGTTTAGGAATTCGAGCTGCGCGTAAAAGCTTCGCATACTGTAAAAAAAAAAAAAAACTTAAATTTAGTGTGTTTTGGAATATTAAATTTACAAATTGCCCTTGTAAATGCTAACCTATGCATTTATCTACTTAATTTACAACAAAAAAAAAAAATTTAATTTCTACAATTTTGTTCAAAAAATATAGTAATTTTCGTTAAAAATTTCGTTGTAATTTTAGAAAGCAGTTTGGGATGAATAGAAACCCGAGAAATTAAGTAGCTCAAAAAAGTATGGTCTTCTGACAAAGTAATTAGTCGAGATGGTAAAGGCGTCGTCCAAGTTCATATATGAAGGGAAGAAGTTCAAAACCCTAGAGAATAACTTTTTTTTCTCACTCGTCCTTTCTAAAATTACGACACATTCTCACTTTTAAAAATTTGTAAACGGTTTTTGCAAAGACTTAAAGTCGCGGCCACGAAATCAGGCGGGTGAGTGATGTTGCGACGTTGCCATATCGACAGCGGGAGGGGTGGTAGGCTCAACGTTTGGCACACTCAGTGTGGCCAGTACGCGATTCTCGACCGTCCCTCGCATCTATGGTCCCATAAGTGGCAACAGCGCAATTCCACTCGCCCGCCCGCCCGATTTCGTGGCCGCTAGTATTGTATGTTTTTGTTTATGTAATTTGCTTCCTACATAATTGTAAAAATCCCCAAAAATTTGAAGCATTTTGGCACGAGCGAGAAAAAAAATCGTCCCTCGAGAGCTTTGAACTTGTCCGACGCCTTTACCATCTCGACTACATACTTTGTTAAGAAGAGCATGGTTTTTTTAAGCTGCTTAATTTGACGTGGTTCTAAACTGCTTTCTAAAATTACAGCACAATTTTTAACGAAAATTACTATACAATATATGTAAAATTACAATTATCGAAGAAAACGTCACAGTCAGTATTCTTTGCTTAATATTTTGAGACAAGATTAATGTTAGTGGCGAACGAAAATTAAAATAAATTCTAAAAATAGACGAACCCACTTGCCTATTGTCTAGGCGTTTGACAGGTCATTTCTAACAAGTTTTTTTTTTCTACTTCTTTTAATATTAATACATGTCCGTCTGTCTGTCTTTTTCTTTTTTTTTTCTTTCACTCTTTTGGGTATTATTATATCTATTTTTATTATTCGTAAACAACAAAAAGAGAGAATGGCGGTCAGATAAAGAGAGTTCATATCAAAACCTCCCCCCCCCCGCCCCCCCCTCGTCGTCTTCTTTTAAGCAATTTCATACAAAAAAAAAAAAAGATCTTTTGTTAGAAAGAATAACAACTCAGTCAATTTCCGTCTCTCCCTTATTTTATTTAACTTTAGTTAGCATTCTCTCCGTCTTCTTAGCTCATAAATGGGCCAAAAAATAAATTCTAAACCTGACAAACCCCCACCCCCCCCCCCCCCCCCACCCAAAAAAAAAACCACAGAACCCCGACCACGAAACAGAAACCCAACAAACGACCCCACCCAACCCCCCTCAAAAATAAAGCATGTAATAATTTCATATATCCTTTGCAAATGTTTATTTATATTCATTGATTAATTTTTTTAACAAATATTTGTTTTTATATTTTCGAAAAGAAATAAAATAAAATTTAATCTAATTAAAAACGGTTAAGTAGTTTCGAAGATGTATTGCAAAGTAAAAGATAAAATTAAATCTCACAATTATTATGCGATAATTAATTTTTCCAAAAATTGTATCTAAATAGAAGATAAGAGAAAATTAATTAAATAAAATAAAATTATTTTGAATTCATTTTCATCATTCATAAAGATCGATTTAATTAAAAATTTATTTATCGCTTAAAATCTTGCAAAAGGAATTTGCTCAAAATATTTTAATTAATAACTTTTAAAATGAATTTAATTAAATCTCGCTTTTATTTTCTTCCATATAAAATGCAATGAATAAAATAATTATTGGGAGATTTAATTATTTGATTTATTTTTTAATTTTAATATCTGTAACATATAAACTTGGAAACTACTTGACGGATTTTCACGGTTTTTGCTTTAAACTTTTTTCAGTTTTTTGCTTATATCTCGTAAACTAAGCATATTTTGTCCACCATGGTCTCATGCAAAGTTGTAGAGCATTAAATTTGCTAAAGTTTAATACATAAAACGAATTTGTAGACCAAATTTTAACTGAGATTCGGCCGGTCAAAGTTAGACAAAATTTTACATTTCGAGAAAATTTGCCGTATCTCGGTTAATATTTGGTCTATAAAATCGTTTTATGTACCAAACTTTAGCAAATTTAATGCTTTACAACTTTCCCTGGACTATGACGGACAAAATATGCTTAGTTTACGAGAAATAAGTCAAAAACTGAAAAAAGCCCAAAGTTTTTCAGGTTCTTTTCACCCCTCCCCCTTCCAAGCTTAGGGTAGACAACCCAAATAACCTTTAAGCATTTCATTCATCGGAATATTTTCCCAAAACCCCCATTCTATCGACTGGACGGACATAGGGCCTACTAAAATCGTTTTATTATCCTGGAGGATAATTCGTTGCCCTATTGTGACGCAAAAACTCTTGATGATAATTAAAGGATTAATAGAAAAAGCTTTCACTGATCGAATCCTTTTCTCTTTTTACTAACAAAAATAATGCTTTGCTTTTCAACTAATTGAACAAATCCACTTTTATTAAACAAAAGAACTTGAAACTAAAATGCATTTTGACAAATGATTAAAATTCAAATTAAAGCCCTATCTAACAACAAAAGTTGATTTAAAATGTTTGCTTTTTAACTACTGTAGGCTATACAATTATAAAAACAAATTGCTTTTCTTTTTTTGTTTGTATATAAAACAAAAACTTTAAGAAATAATTTAACTATATGCAGTATGACAACTAGCCGCTTAACCGGCCTACAGAGGGCTACGCGCCTAGTCAGGTACCCTTTTATGTGCCTCATTTTTCAGACAATTAATATAAATATGCATATCTGTCTTATTTAGTGACACATTCATGCCTTCATTTATCTTAAAAAGATTCATCATTGTATTTACATATATATACAGAGTGTTTCTGAAATAGGCTGCCAAACTTCTGGAGTGGTTTTCTTATATTCAAAAAACATATATAGTATTGGAAGAAAAGTTCAGTAAAACTTCCGAGGTTATAGACGTGCACTCCGGTGTTCCCCAGGGTTCGTTGTTATTTCTTGTATTTATAGACGATGTAACGGAGGTGTTGAGATCGATTTATGGTATTAAGTTCCTTCTGTATGCCGACGATTTGAAAATTTATAGAGCGGGGAAAAGTATTGACTTTGCAGTGTGGTTTGGATTCTCTGGTGTGAGTAAAGTTGTCTCCTTCTCTCGCAAACTGGGTACAATTGAGTATGCGTATAAAATTTCCACCACCGTCTTGTAGAGAGGAGTATGATTAATGAAAGATCTTGATGCGAGATTGTCCTTCAACTCCCATATAGACTTTATGGTCTCCAAAGGTTGCTGGAGACTGGGTTTTATCCTGAGGAGACCTTTCACTCGGACTAACACCTATAGATTATTGTACACCTCTTTAATTAGGCCGATTTCGGAGTATTGTAGTGTGTTTGGTCTCCTTACTATGCGGTACACAGGTTGGCTGTCGAGAGGGTGCAGAGTAATTTGTGAAACATGTCACATAGAGGGTCAGTACGAGCGTTTCCCATCTTAAGGACTCACTTGAAAGCTTAGAAGCTGAGAGGCGATGTCATGCTCATTTCCCGCCTAATTGGTGGCTCCATAAATTGTCCTGACCTCGCTAGATTGGATATCCGGGTGCCCCATTATTTTCCCAAGGATCACCATGTTTTCTATATCTTTCTAGAATGATGGGAGTAGCCAATGAAGTCGGCGCTCGATTGTCTCTAGACATTCTTGCTGCTGGGATAAGAGAGATCAGAAGAGGGCTCGTGTTGTCGCATTTGGTTTGAGTGGCTGATATATTTTGTAAATTGTTCTAAATTTGGTGAATTTTGACTTGTGGTGAGTTTGTTGTTCGGGTTCTGCCCATTTATAAGATATAAATAAAGAAAAAAGTTCCTTAACCATAGATCAAAAGATGCCCCATTTTGTTTTTTGTTTTTCCAATCCGTCCGTCTGTCCGTCTCTCACGCTCTGTTTGGCCAGACTTCCCATTGGAATTTTGAAGCGAAATTTTTAGTAAAAATCAGATCCCGATTTTCTTAAAAGGAGAAGCGTAAAAAAAAATTCCAGAAAATGTAGAACTTGTCCATTTGAAAGTATTGAGATCTTAGGAAAAATTAAAATTAATGTATATATCTTAAGAGATAAGAGATGTATCAATATTTTTATTGCCTGAAACGAGTTGACTGAAAAATTGGCGGCCCTTAATTAAGAAAAAGCGAGGCGGGCCCGAGCCAGCTGGAAGGGGATTCAGAGGGGCGAAGCTAACTTGTTAATATAATATGTTGTATTATGTATTTTACATATACCTATCTATTTGCTCAGGGGCCCACATCTTGTGGGTACGTGGATGGCGACCACGAGCTGCCCTAGCTGGGACTGGCAGTCCTATTTTTTGCATATCAGACCGTGCGGTGGGCCGGCCTGTTCTATTCCTTCTAAACCTAAACCCCCACCTCCTCCGCCGACCCCGGATTAAGGCGAAGAATGAAGAAGAAGAAGAAGACATATACCTATCTATATGTATATTCTTATGAGAATAAAAGGAAACAAATTAATATAAGAAAGTATCGCTTCATATTTTATTTAAATAGAGTGAAAGGAGAGCTTCCCTTTAATACTCTTTGAAAGGTGTCCACACGGACATCCTCCTTAGCATAGAATAGGTTTTGTTCCTTTGCTAGAAATGAAATCAGGAGGTTGTTTTTGTTCTTCTTGGCTGATCAATAAATAAATAAATAAATAAATTCCCCTTTCACTCTGTCCAAGGCTAGGGACACAAATCCCAGGGAATTGAAGATCAATCAGGATTCAGGAAAGGTAACCCAAAACGAATTAACCCTTTCTTCTTCCCTTCCCTTTTTCCCTAGACAATCTCCCAGAGGATTTATTTCTCCTTTTTCTCTCTCTCTCTCTCTCTCTCAAAGACAAATTATCTTCACCACCGGAGAGCGAACGAATTAATTATTAGTTATAACAACAACTTTCGAGGAAATTATCTCATTAAAAGTGTGAAGAATGAATCAAAAAGTTGATGAAAACTTTTTTTTTTTACTTCTTAATTAAATTATTATAGCATCAAACAAACTTGAGTGAAAAAATCAGTGAAATCGAAAATACTTTGCTAAGTGCCTCAATTTCATCAAGCCCGGGTTCTCGTGTCTTTTCAGATCTTGTTAAATTTAACAAAAGACCTGCAAGCCCCGATACGTGGAATTAGTAATACAATGAATTTTGAAATGACTTCTTGTTTTGATGCTAACGTCATTAAGGATGTGTCAAATTTGTGAGAGTAAATATTAATTAAATAATTCAATTAGTGTGTTTTTGTTGGTGGGCCAAAACTTCCATGACTCCCGGGAATTGGACTCAAGATCTCCAGCTTTTAGGGAATATGAATATTTGTTTTTGTTGGTCGAGGATCAGCCAATATTGGTTGATTGCAGAGCAGACGGTCAAGAACCTTGATGGAGTGATGAGGTCATTAACGTTTCCAGAAAAAATGTTAAGACAAATGTGTACAACTTGAGAAAAGCAAGGACTATCTGCCATTTGCTAGTAGGAATAGACCTATTGTCTTCAACTTATTGTTGTCTCGTTTATTGCAACATGTCATCTCAGACTGTGTCAGGATCTCTAGAGATCGGCACATAACACTCGCATTGCAATAAATTAAAATGACTGAGATTAGAGAAGGATGTCACGTGTTTGGTTTGTTGGAGATTATTTGTATGTAGAGGAACATGTTATGCCTTGGTCCTATTTTCTTTAACTTTGAAAGGAAAATATTAACTGAGTCATTAGAAGAGGCAAGTGACTAAACTACGGATTTGAAGTTTCAACACAACTCAGGTTGCAGGAAATAATTCAATATTGCCGAACTCTCCTCTTAGAATAGGAAAGTGGAAGAAAATCTCACGCTACTGACATAAAGGATCCAATTTGAGGTTGCCTAAGTGTCTTAAAAATGGGACAAGCTCCGAATTGGTTAACCCGGGACCTGCCGGGTGGCTGGGAAGGAATAGTAGGGGAGGGATGAACCCCCCACTCCCACCAAAAAAAAAAAACACACAAAAACCACCCCCCCCCCCCCCCCCCCCCTTCTTAAAATGTTAGTGAGACCATTTAAGAGCCAATAATAATTAAAATTTGAATAGGACCAAGGTACATTATCTACCAGTAAATTACATCTACAATGGAATCTACATTGGAATGAATATACTGGTATTATACTTTATAAGACAGAGAATTTTTGAATGCAATCGATTTGTCCTGCAAGTGGTATCTAACTTAATCTTGATTCACTAATCACTCTTACTGGAAACCCTTGAAACATGCATAAAACTTACTAGAAAACTTTGTAGGACTTGTCCAAGGCACAAGCTCCCCTACCCTGAGGATCTCAGACCCTGACCGGGCTTACAAGTGCCCAGACATTATTTTTGCTGGCATATGCAACTCGATTCCTCAGATCAGGGTCTTGCGAACTATTTTGGGTACAGAGACAGAGGTACTTGGTTTGATGAAAATCTACTACGAATTTTAAATTTTGTATTTTGTATTTGTAATTGAAGAAATATTGTAATTACGTCACCTTATGCCTCAAAGGCAAAAAAAATAAACTCTAATCAATCGGTTATATAATATCTGCAATCCATTGAACATAACCTGGCTCCCTTGGATAATGCAATATCCCTTTGAATATCGTTCTTTGTATGTAAAGAGAGAGCGAGCGGGTAATGGCTTTCCAATATAGGGCAAGGGGTGGGTGGGGGAGGAGGCTTTGCGGCTTGGGTTGCAATTGTCCCTATCAATTCCTATTGTTAATCAATTGAGACAGTGCCAACAACAATTAAACAAAAAAGAGAAAGAACGCTCTAGCAAAGCTAGAGAAGGGGAACTTGGTCAATTCTTTAATTATTTAATCTGATAATCAAAGAAATATTTGATTCCCTCTCAAGGGATTATCGAGATGTGTTTGTCAAAGAACTTTTCTAAGATATTCTGAAACAAATATATTTAATCGATTTTAATCAAGTTTACTTTTAGATCCTGTTGGTCTTGTTCAGGAGTATTAAAACAAATAAAAAAACTACGTATTTACGCAAAAAAATATAACTTCATACTAAAACTTTTGAATTATTATTTGAAATTCCTATCGGAATCTTATATAGATTATATACCCGAGGTGCTTTCGTGCACGAAGACATCCACCTCAAACCCAACCGGCCTCTGGCCGTAGCCATCTACCGGCACCCCGTGAAGTTACATTAATTCCAATCTCTAACTCCTCCTCCTTCATTTGTTTCCAGCTAGTGAACTAATAATCCTTATTTCTAGTTCCTTTTATTCAACCTCTTCTATGCTATGGAGGATGTCCTAGTTGAGGAGGGACTCCCTCAGCACCGACTCCTTTCGAAGAATGCATCACTGAGAGGGACGTCCCTTCCACAGGACGGGATGTCACAGCAACTCCCTCTCCTGGTAGAGTTGCTATTGTGGTGAGATCCAATATTCCAATCCAGCGCCTGCTTGAGGATTTGTTTACATTAAATAAATATTTATATTTAATGAAAAATCCCGCACGCCAAGGATTTGAACAGGGATCTTCTTTGTAGAAGCTGACACCCTGGCTCACTACACCAGCGAGCCCCTCCAGCTGGAGAATTAAAAAAAAATGATAAATTTGCTATGCAATTTAAAAACTATTAGAATTAAAGTTGCTTGATTTATATTACAGCCCTCTTTCTTCTTTTACATTTTTGAGATTCCTTTAGAGGGCAAAGAATGTAGAAAAAAGAGGAGAGGGAGGGGGAGGGAGGGTAATAAAACTTATCTTGTAAAGCGTTTAATCCGTTCACCCATCCATTTCAGTTCCCCTATCGCAAGTCCAAGTTTCTATGTAATGTTTGCCAAATTACTAAATGTTGTGGGCGTCTGTGTGTGTGGCAATTTAAACAGAATTTCTTCCTTTAATGCAATTTGTCTTTTCTGTACTACGGAGTAGCCTGTGTATACGTAATAATAGTCAAGGGAAAGTACGATATTATAATCGTTAAAGTTTGTTGAAAATTTTATTTATAATTCATAAAAGAGTATTTAAAAGTATTTTACTCTCACATTTACAAATAGGAACAAGTTCTAAATGGCCTCAGATGCTGAAAGTTTTCTCAAGTTAGACAACATGCCTTAAAATACGTCATTTTTTTTGAATTTATCATAAATATCACTTTAAACAGCATAACCTTACAATTAATAAATGCCATCTCCATAGGTTACTTAAAATAAAAATCAGGTGTGACTCGTCGCACAGCACACAACTTTCTCTTACCTTCGGTAATTGAAAGTTGGGTTCTGTGCTTGTCCCCACCATATTTTTTATGATTTCCATGATTTTAATTTTCAATATACCGTGAAATTATGTAGTATAGGTCACAAACTTTCGGTTTAAATATGTATAATTTAAGGCTATGAGTAGGGACAGAAACCCTAGTTTTAGAGTTGTTTAGCTCTAACTGCATGTATGGCCATCTCTCCCGGCCGATCGGGATAGATGGCCATCCCATAAAGGTGTTATACGTATATTAAAAAACTAGTTCCAAGAAGGTTAAAGAAACTTGGGGCAATTCAGACTCAAGGCTCAAATGACGGGCTTGATCAAGAGGAAGAGGGCATTGGATGCGGACAACTCAAAAACCTCTGAATGGATTCAGTGTGTCAAGTGTAAGCATTATTTACACGAATCCTGCGACATCATGTGTTGATGTATGCCATCGATTCCCCGACACTCAGGTGAGATGGCCAAGTATTTTTTTAGGATATTTGGTAAACGAAGTCGACTTTTGCGTTTTATGGATTGAAAAGGCAATTTATGCAAAGTTTCACTTAGTTCTTGTGTACTAGGTGTATACCTATGAAATGGGGATTTTTCTAATAGAAGTCGTTACATGTATGTTAGCGTTTATCGTGATTTGTCATATACTGTATTTTGTTGTATTGTTAATAAACTTCTAGCCAGTGTATGTCAAACCTTATGAAAGTTTGAGGATTATAAATTTTTGAGCGCTTAATAATGTCAAGTTTTGTTCCAAATAAAGAGCATTTTGCGGACAGGGTTTCTTCATTACTTTTTAAGGAAGAAACACGCTGAAAGTTTATCGTGAGCATCCTCCATCTCGAGACGAGAAAAGTGACGATTTGGCTTGGCAAACGAAGAACGTGGAAAGCCACCAAAAAATTAAATGATCCCGAATTGCAAGGAACCGGAAAAGAAGGCAAATGGTTCGTTCCCACATGAGTTGAATGATCGGCATTCTTCATAATAATGCGCCAGCACACTGCGAAACCGGTCAAAGAATTGCTTTCTGATAGACAAACTGGCTTTTGAAAAAATCATGGCCATCTATCTCTGAAGAGAAAGTAAAAAAATTAAAGACCTTTGCAGTCGAAAGGTGTAATTTAAATAAAAAAAAAAAACTCTATAGCCTACTCTCTAAAAACGAATTAGTAAAAAACTACTAATTTATAGTGTATAGTCACTTTTTTAAGATGTGCAAAGTAGACCACCCGCAAATAGTGGATATCCACTTTTTCAATTAGTAAAAATTATTAATATGAAAAATTCACTAATTGAAAAAGTGAATTTTAAAAAAATAATGACCAAAAAAAAAAGAAACGTTTAAGATACGTATATGAAATAAGGTGTGATGACACCGGGACCTAAGTTGTGTTTACTGACTCGAGTTCTAGCCGAACCCACTTAAACTTGACTTACTTTTACTACTCTGTTATTGTGTATATAAGTATGTCGCTGATGTTAACAATGCTTTTTACTTGAATGTTACTATATTCCTTCCCAGCAATTTATTTCTAAATAAACTTAATAAAACTAATTATCGTTATATCAAGAAATATATTTACTAAATTTTAAGTAAAAATATTTCTTAATTGACCATTTCAAAAATAATATTTTATTAATTTAAAAAAATTTGGAATCTATCTGTTTTGACTTAACATATATTTCCTGCAATTTTTAACAAAAAATACAAGTTATCTCAATATTATTATTTATTTGTATTATTATTACTTAAATAAAGCCTTATATTGCCAAATTCTTCTTTATTAAGGAACCGATCAAACAGCTGGTCGGCCATGTTGGCTTCTCAGACAGCCGGAATTGAATGAACTACTTTTTGAATTAGTCAAAAATAACTAATCTAAAAGTAACCAATAAATTTACTAAATATATTAGTAGATTCTACTCAAAATGACTAAATTTGCTGTAATTTTCTTACCTACTGCTTGAATAAGTAAAAATTCTACTAATTCCTTTTAAGAGAGTAATATGTATTATAATAAACGAAAGGTAAAATTGGTTTTGGAATTATGAGGTAATTTAGCTGATAAATCCATTTAATTAGAAGTTTTATGAATTAAGCAGTAAGCATTTAAGACAATGACGTAATTGATTCGAATTATTCAGATAGAGGGACATTATTAAACAAAGAGGCGTTATTGTATCGTTTAATTAAGCGGTTGAGTGGCCAAATTGTTAGTAAAGGCAAACCAAGAACTTAAGAAGGCGTGAATCACAAGTGCTGTAGTTAGTTAGTTACCCTCTAACTTTGTACGTACTTGCTTCTCCATTTCCCCCTTTCACTCAAACGTTGCAAACATCCTCCTGCCCTTATTGAAAATTAAAGGTGTCATCAGAGCATTCCCAATCAAAGAGATCTACGGTAATTCGAATATTTGAGAGATTTAATTAAATTACAAAAACAAATACATTGCGCGTCAAAAAAAAAAGCGTAACTCTTTGTTTCTTCTTCAAAAGAACTGTTCTAATCTACGTTCATGATACTCTAATTTAAGAGGCATTTTATATTAAATATTTATAAATATTTCTAAGTAAATTTAACACAAATACAAATCATTTTAATACAATTTAAATAAAATATGTCGATTTGAGGAACAAATCAACATAATCTCGATATGTTTTGTTGGATATTAAGGTTGTTCGGATAGTACATCGTAAATCATAATAGAATCTAAATTTTTTTTTAAATAAAATTAAAAATTTGAATGCCAAAATTCCTTATTATAATTTAGTCGTGACCTATCATAGTTTATAATTGGATTAAGTTAATAATTTAATTACCAAAAATAATAAATGAATGACTTTCGACTTGAGCAGTATTTCACGTAATATAGAACTGGCAACATTGCATTCATCAACTATCTATTTTAAATCTTAAACGCCTTAAATTTTATTTTATTTAATATATTACAATGTTTAATGCAAATCAGTTTAAACACAATGGACGATTTGCGAGAAAAAATATCTTAAAATTGAAAAAAAAAATGTAACTGACAGCGAGAAAAGAGAATTATTTTATGCGACGTTGCCAGACTGATCTGACTCTCGTGACTTCCTTATTTTTAAATATTGGCGACTGTCATTTTGGAGAATTTTTTGACTTTCTTGTTAAAATATCTTTAAAAGCCTTCTGCAGAAACTCTTGATTTTATGTTTAACGTATTCCTCGGAAGTGAATTGATAAAATGTAAATTTTTTGTTTTTGTATCTGATGCAGAGGTGACTATATAATTCGATATGTGTGAATTTCGTCGTAATTTCCCATAGACTACATGTTAAATTTCAATTTTTTAAAAATTAATTACACGATAACCCTGTGTCAGATCTGCTTCAAAATTTTATTTTAAACGTATGTAGATAGTGATTAATAACATATTAAAAAATTAGCTTTTAATCTAACAAAGTGCTTTAGTGTCCGAACAACCTTAATACAAAATTTTGTTTTTATAAGAATTTCCAATAAAATAGTCAGAGAAAAACTGAAATGGAAAGATTATTTTAAAATATTAAAAATTTCGACATTTTAGTCTTTGTTTTATTTAAATTGTAATTATTTATTAGATATTCTTGAGGATTTGTGATAAATTTACTTAGAAATGTCTAATCTATTCGAAATTAAATGTTTAATAAATTACAGTAGCAGGTCTTTTTAAGATGAAACAAAGAGATACGTTTTTTTTTTGACGCGCAGTGTATAGTCTATATTGCATGTAATGATGCAGGTGAGATATTTTGCCAACTTATTGGGTCTCTGTCGAGACCGAAACGTCGGCCCAATAAAATATTCAAAGAAAAAAATATTTGCTTTCCAAGCTCTGCTTTCGCAACCTTTTCTCGATACAACACAATAGCCACAACTACAATTTTACTGGTACTTTTTGTTATTTCGTCCGTCTCTGTTTTAGAGAAGACGCGTTTTAAAGATGTAAAGAACTAAAAAGATAGATAGCTTGTATGCGTTGTCTACTCTAAAATTATAGATCTGTATCAAATTTTGAAGTAAAGGGACCGAATATTCGGTCTATTCCTAGTAATTAATTAGCTTGAGAATTTAGAGACCCGAGAATTTTCCTCCATAGTGTTCTCTATAAGATAAAATTTCATTTCGCAATTACGGGAGGACAGACAAGCGGACGGCCTTATTCCCGCGATGCGGGGTCGGCGAACCTCTAGCCCTATCATATGTTTTTGAGACCGAGTAGGATAGAACAGGCCGGCCCGTCGCACGGTCTGACGCCTGTTGAAAAGAGGAAGGGAGAGACAGACAGACATGCAAAAATAAAAAAAAACTGTCTGTCTCAGCTCGGGCAGCTCGTGGTCGCCATCCACGTACCCACAAGATGTGAGCCCCTGAGCGATCAGACAAGCGAACACTCCGCAATTATAATTAATTTGTTTCGTTTTAAATAAAACATTTTCTGATTCCAGAATACAAATTTGTTTTCTCTAGTTAAAGTAAAAAAAAAGAACAAAATATTGCTTCATTTTCTTTCATTAACTTAACCAGAATGAAATGGCTAGGGACAAGAAAATTAACACGAAGGTTGCTACTAGCTCTATCCATACCAAAGAGGGTTAATTTGTTTATTAATTAATGAATATTAAGTGGAGGGGGGAGGAAGGGGGGAGGGGGGGGGGCTTTTGACATCAAGAGTTGGTTATTAACGCCTCCAAGCCACTCCACTTGTTTGATAATTACGAGGCTCTAACAACAACAACAACAACAACAACAGACACCCTTTCTGGTATATTAGCGAGAAAAATCTGGTGTGACTGGTCACACTCGGCAAGAGAAAGTTATGTCTTTGTCACATGTCTGTGTCGACATATATTTAGATTCCGCCGATATATTAAAAGGAGTTCCGCAAGAATTCAGACAAAAGAAATCAAAAAACCTCTCTCTGGTCGAACGTTTTGACGTGGGCTTATCCCGAGGGGCAGTCGGGAGGATTCTCAACCTTTGCAGCCACGAAAACATAATACCGCAATAGAATGGACGCCGAACCTGCTGTGAGACTTCAACTGCCTTCTATCAAACCTGACACCAACCAGTTGATGAAATATAAAAAAGTTTCATACCTCCCATTAGTTAGATTTTTTTCTTTTTTAATATCTTTTATTATTATACTTATTATATAGTAATTTACTAAGTGAAGTAAGTAATAAGAAGTAACTGTTATATTGTACTTTTATTATGCTTATTAATAAAGAATACATTTTTAAAAATAATTGTTTTATTGTAAGGTTCCGTCAAGAATTTCGTTTTCCAAAAGGGTTCCGTCACCAAAAAAGTTTGAGAATCGCTGATCTAAAAAATAATTGATTTTTGAATTAAAAAAAAAAATCGTTGGAGGGAATTTTGAGAAAATCGAAAAAAACTGAAAAAGTGCATCAGTAAAGTACTAGTACTCTTTGGTCGATTTTGTTCAAAAGCTTCATGTCACGTCCCATGGGGGTGCCTAACTTAAATATAAAATTTCAACCTCCTAGCTCAATTCCTTCATGCTTAAAATTGAACACAAGACAGACAAATGTTGCGAAAACCACTTTTTTTGGATTCAGGAGACTTCAAAACGTTTTTATCCATCAAAATCTCGACATCCAATTTTTGACATGATCGCAATACTTTCTCTCTCTATATATATACCGGGTGGGCCATTAGTGCGTGGACGGAAGATTGTGGACTTATTAACGGACATTTTTAAATTTTGTTGATCGTATATAATGTGGGGCCTTTAGGGCTACAAATTAAAAATATTTTTGTTCCAAATGCACTTTTTATACAGGGTGACCCATATCAAAGTTATGTTTTTTTAAATGGAACGCCCTATATATTATTGCATATTTGGATTCTGCGGCCAATTTTAGTATCAGTTTATGTCATGCAATGTATTCTAAAACAAACCGTTTAGCCGCAAATCGGGTTTTTGTGAAAAAACTGCTGTCTGAAAAAAATTGAATATCGAGCGAACCATAAAACTTAGGGGACTGTTCTTTTGTGAGATTGTTAACCATGAAATGTACTAATGTAGGCCAGATGGGTAACCCGGAATTATTCTTGTGTTGGGAGATATGGCCATGCCAATTTGGAAAATTTCAAACATGGATAATTTTATTTTTTCAAATGGAACATGCTACTTTTTTTGATGCCAAGAGACGTGAAATTTAATTCTCTTTCTAATGACATAAGGTTGTCTATATCTATCTTTAGTAGTTTTCTTTTTATTCCAAAATATCTGATAAGGAAAAAAAAATTACATTTATTATAGACAAAATAATTGAAAAAAAAAAATCCAAAAGCAAACAAAATTGTAATAAATGGACAAATTATGCTAAATATTCGAAAATGTCTTTAGATTTCCCTTAAAATCATTTATTAGAACTCCTCGAAGAAGTCCCGCTTGCTCAAATTGGGGTATGATTTGTCAACAAGATGGCGCACCTCCTAACCTAAACATAACCCTAATTTCTTTTTCGAGGAGTTCAAATAAATGATTTTAAGGGAAATCTAAAGACATTTTAGAATATTTAGCATAATTTGTCCATTTATTACAATTTTGTTTGCTTTTGGATTTTTTTTTTTCAATTATTTTGTCTATAATAAATGTAATTTTTTTTTCCTTATCAGATATTTTGGAATAAAAAGAAAACTACTAAAGATAGATATAGACAACCTTATGTCATTAGAAAGAGAATTAAATTTCACGTCTCTTGGCATCAAAAAAGTAGCATGTTCCATTTGAAAAAATAAAATTATCCATGTTTGAAATTTTCCAAATTGGCATGGCCATATCTCCCAACACAAGAATAATTCCGGGTTACCCTTCTGGCCTACATTAGTACATTTCATGGTTAACAATCTCACAAAAGAACAGTCCCCTAAGTTTTATGGTTCGCTCGATATTCAATTTTTTTCAGACAGCAGTTTTTTCACAAAAACCCGATTTGCGGCTAAACGGTTTGTTTTAGAATACATTGCATGACATAAATTCATACTAAAATTGGCCGCAGAATCCAAATATGCAATAATATATAGGGCGTTCCATTTAAAAAAACATAACTTTGATATGGGTCACCCTGTATAAAAAGTGCATTTGGAACAAAAATATTTTTAATTTGTAGCCCTAAAGGCCCCACATTATATACGATCAACAAAATTTAAAAATGTCCGTTAATAAGCCCACAATCTTCCGTCCACGCACTAATGGCCCACCCGGTATAGAGAGAGGACTGGAGAAATTTGGCAGAATATACTTCGGAAGCCTGGAGGTATAGGTGGGAGTTAGTGAAAGAATTTAACTACTGTTAACCCACAAATCTGAAAATGTATATCTATTTTATTTATTGTATAATCTAAATGTTATTGAGAATGTAACGAATAAATAATCTCTCAAAGCAGACGGTAAACAACCACTGCTTTTCCTAAGCTTTTTTAAAATGTACTTTATGTGTACGGATAATTTATGAAATTTAATGTAATTATAATGATTAAATAAAGCTTATTATTATTATTATATATATATATATCTAGAGAGATAGAAGAGAAAGTAAAAATAATAAAAGATTAATTTTGTTCACCTGATGTCCCGTCCATTGGTTCCCATTTATGTCCTTCCAAGGTGCTTTTGTCCCTTTGAAGGGAATAAATGAGGAGGACAACACTAAAATAAACAGCCTGCGTCGGTCCATTGCTGAGAGAATTAATTTAATTCCAATGCTATTAAATAACAATAAACTCCCTCTAAATTTATCTCAATTTGTCAAATGGACCTTTCTTTCGACGTTACTTAGAGAAAAAGTATTTTATATTAAAAGAATCAATTTCATCTACTCTAGATAAAAGACCAGCTGCTATAAATATAGAATTGTTTCGTTTTAAACAATCCATCAACATTTTCCTTTACTATGGCTAAACAAAATATTAAAAAAGTCTAATTTCTTGAAATTGATAGCTGATGATATTAAAATTGAAGGTTGGTCCCCAAGCGAACAGCAACTAGGTTCAGCTTTATATTTTGTTGCAGAACGTTTCGAGAGCTATTTGGTCAATTGTCAAAAATAAGTACAGGTCGTACATTAAGTCGATTTCATTATTATAACTTTGATTTACTGTTGCCATGTTCACTTCCATTCAGGAATTAATTGATGAGGAAATTTGTTATCACTTTGTATTTAATTTTAAAATATTAATACTATTTAAAATTTATTAATGTAATTTTGATAAAAAGTTTCTATGCTATTAGTATTAAATATAACCATAAAAAGAACTTTTAATCCGTTTTAATTTTTGAATTAGCCTATAAAC
>JAKCPI010018894.1:0-27767 GCA_023213315.1 Euborellia annulipes | reverse complement strand
TTTTTTTTTCCTTCATCTCAACCGACCCGAGCCAAACGCCCCTTTCGTCTAGCTGGTAAACTTTTTACCTCGACGAGATGTTTGCTTGAATCCTTGACCAGCCTGAGGGTTGTTTATTTTTCCCTCCCCCCAACCCTCTCTCTCTCTTACTCTTTCTCTTATTTTAGGAGGCAAAAACCCTGCCAGCCACCTATTCATTTCTCGGTTAGGCTTACTCAAGCGAAATTTAATACCTTGCAGTCAGCTTAGCTACGCAAATTTTCATTTAACAACTCATATTGGCTCACATTTATTATTTATATAAGGAAAACAAAAAAAATACTAGTACTTTTTTGCTGCTTTTTGTTAAAATTTTATTTTTTCTTTTGAGGAAGGTGTTTGATTTAAATTAAAAAATTTTTTCACCTTGCTTATTTACTTCATGCTTAAAATCGAAAACCCACACACCCACCCACACACCCCCCCCCCCACCCACACACACACACACAGACCAAGCCGCACAACCCACCAACCGCTTTATGGGGGCCAAAGGGGACGAAAATCCATGAAAATCTCGAACTCAAAATTGAAGACATGAATCGAACAATTTCTCTCTATATATATATAAAATATATACATAGGTAAGAGAAAGTAAAAAGTTGGAGTGGAGTGGAGCTTATTTGAGAGATTGAAATCAATTTTAATAGGATAGATTAAAAATTTAAATAAAAGCCACGATAAACTTTTTAAAAATAAAGCTTTACGAATTTTTTATAAAAATATATTTAAATATGGATAAATATGGATCAAGATTATATACATTTTGTAATGTTCTGTTTTTAAGGTGCTCGTCTCGAAAAGCCGTTAGAAGACGATTCACTACCGAGTTACTCTAGGCGGCAACAGATGGCGTTAGTTTTCCCCATAGGGATACAAGGGATTTATTCCATTTCATTTGAAAGATACCATCTAATTAATTAAGGGTAAAAAATTAATTATCTTTTAACACAATGATTACTAATTTAATTATCTATAAGATAGAGAGCGAGTTTTTTAAAAATATCTTTTATTTAGTTGAAATCTCCCAAAAATTAGCACCCCGAGACGCGCACCTTAATTATTTTTTACAGAACCTTTAGTTTAATATCAATTTGAATTTGAGCTTAACTCTAAACTCTAATTTTTAGGCTTATTAGAAAATAGAATATTAGTATTTTTTTAATTCAAAAAGGCATATAACTTTTATTGTCCTTTGAACGTTGACGATCATACAGAGATGACGCATGTTAGTTAGGTTGCAATTAGCGGGCCTCAATTAGTGAAATTTCTATTTCGGAAGTTGTATATTAAATTTAATTGAAATTTTTAAGCCTTTAAGAATTAGAAGAATTTAAGAAAAAAAAAATTAGGAAATTATATAAACAGTATAGTATTCTTAGTCACAATTTGAATCAACATCCCAAGATTATATAGTAACCTATTTTAATTCGCAAAATTAGATCCAATGTCTATCTATTCTAAGATTGTTGTTTTTTTTCTTTTGTTCTGTTTTATAAATAAATCTTCAACATTTTTTAACAAATATTTATTCAAATATTTTCTCTTTTTTTCAATAAGAGTATTGTTTTGAATATGTCATCTAAACTTAAACAGAAAGTTAAGAATTGATGAAGCTCAGGGCTCGAGTTTGCGACTTACTTTCTTGTTTTGATATTTATTAGTTTAAGTTCCTCTCCACGGAGTTCGGTGTGGGATCTTTCTTATTACCTATTAGGAAGCCAAAACCAACTTGGATCTTAAGGTAGTTTCGTAGTAAACAACTTGTAAAAGAGATTAATCAAATGATTTAGAGAGCCACCTGTCTATAAGTTTTTTTTTCTTTTACCTTTGAATTGATAATCGAAAAAGAGAAGAGAGAGAAAAGGTAGGCGACTTTATTCCCACTCTAGAAACGATGACCTCTTTTAAATGGGAAGGAAAAAAAAGTAGGCTGATATCAATTTTCATAGACATTTAACTTTATAAAAGATATTGTGGTTTGGAGATCCTTTCATTAAAGTATAGGCTTTCAATTCATTATATAAAACCAGCTACTGGGTTTCAAGCACGCAAAAACAAGACCACCTGTCGGTAAAATTAATTTTACAAAATCATCAATGATGCCATAAAAGAAATTTTTTAATAAAATTAAAATTTCATTTACTGGGTACATAGGCGGGGCCAGTATTAAATTCCAGGAGAGGTTTGACAACCGAAATGCATTTTTACTTTTTTTTTAAATAAATAATTTTACTTTCTCTTACCTCTATATATATTAATATATAGAGAGAGAAAGTATTGGATTCATGTCAAAAATTCGATGTCGAGATTTTGATGGATCTTCACGTTTTGAGGTCCCCTGAATCCAAAAAAGTGGTTTTCGCGACATGGTCTGTCTGTGTGTCTGTGTGTGTGTCTGTGAACAAAATATCTCAAGAACGAAAAGAGCTAGGAGGTTGAAATTTTATATTTAAGTTAGGCACCCCCCTGGGACGTGACACGAAGCTTTTGAACAAAATCGACCAAAGAGTACTAGTACTTTACTGATGCACTTTTTCGGTTTTTTTCGATTTAGTCTAAATTTGCTCCAACAATTTTTTTTTTTTAATTCAAAAATCAATTATTTTTTAGATTCTCTTTAAAATGTATATTCCCATTTTGTCATTGAAATCTTCTGAAGACCACTTTACTCTTGTACTCCATAGAAAAGATAGGAGAAATGGTTGCCATGGTAACAAAATATAAATATTTTTCCATACTTATAAATTGTACATCTTGAAAATCGAATGTACCGTACTGTCGGAAACTAAATACATGTCGATACAACAAATCTGGTGTGACAAGCACAGAACACAACTTTCGATTACCGAAGGTAAGAGAAAGTTGTGTGCTGTGCGCCAGTCACACCAGATTTTTTAATAAATTGTAGTGGTATTGTTGCTTTTGAGACAGCACTTTCGGCAGTCAAGATTTCTATCCTGTTTATACAAAAATCGCGAATAAAACTGTATAAAACATATAAAATGTATAAAACTCGGACGCGCATGCGCAGAATATTTGCTATAAAAATGTATTTAAAAAAGAGTATTTTTGTAACCTCGAGAAGAAGAAGGGATTATTACCCCTTGATCCTCCCCTTAGTATCCTTCCTTGTTTAAATGTGTTGATAATTTAAATTTCGCACCACAGAAAAAAGTAAACCAACATTCACTCTTTGAGAGGTCTTAAAGGTGTGTAGATACCTATGATTCTAAGGAGAGAAATTAGTTTAGGTTTGTCGAGTGCACTTCAGGTTAACAAACAGAAATCCCCTAGATAAATTCAAATTAAATTAAATTAGATTCTATTATCCCACAGTCAAATAAATAAATAAATAGTATACGTATTTTAATTTAGCTTTGATACATAGCCTGGAGCAATTGGTTGGCGAATGTAACTACTAAAAATTATATTAAAAAGTTTCCAACAAAAGTTTAATTAATTTGTTCTATCGTTGTTTTATATTTTTCTTTTTTTTCTGATTGTATAAATAATAAACATTTAATCTAAGTTGGCCTTAATTTTTAATTAGATAAGGAAAGAATATTATCTATATTTTTCTTGTATTTAATGATATGTATTTATGATATATAATCAGTAAATAAAGTAAATAGCCAATTGACACTTACTATGTGTTAATTGGATATTGATATTTTTTATAAAAATAAACTGGATAAAATGATTTAAGATTTCATCAATGTTATTATTAGTAATAAAAGACATTAATTGTGGTTTATTTTGGTTGGTAATTAATTTAACAAATTTACTACAAAAAATTTTGTAAAAATAAAAATGTCTTTTATTATTTCAGTGATTCTCAACCACTGCGCCTCGACACTTTTGTTTGCCGCCAAATTTCAAAAATGTATATAGTATATGCAGTGGCGTAACCTACGCCCCCCGCAGACCCCGCGATGCGCCGGGCCGGGCTAAAAAAACTGTATCTCCTCAGGGCTCCGATAAAAACGGACAAATTTAGATAAAAAAAAAAATAATGAAAATTTCTCTTTGAGAGGGCCCGGGCCCTCAGAGCTCCGATAAAAACGGTAAAAAATGTAATGAAAATTTCTTTTTGAGGGCGCGCCCGGGCTCTCAGGGTTCAGGGATATACGATATTTAAAAAATATTTTTCGTATGGTCTAATAATGGGGCCCCAAATAAAGGTTGCGGGGGGGGGGGGCAGCTAAAAAAAAACGTTACGCCACTGAATGGGGCCCGAAAAAAAAGTTGCGGGGGGCCCAGCTAAAAAACGTTACGCTAGTGAGTATATGTATTATTAACTTGTAATTAATCTCTTAATAAACGTACTGTTGTTTTTGTAGTACATATTATTTTATTTTACATTCAAAATTATTATCATAAGCTATTTTACGCAGGAGGTAAGTAAACAACTTTTAAACTTATCGTTTTCTTTGTGTGCCGCCAAATTTTGAAATCGTTAAACATGTAACGCGACAAAAAAAAAAAACTGTCTCGTCTACAAAATACAATATTAAAAAAAAAAAAAAAGATTGAGAATCACTGGTCTAGATAATCCAATCTGAGATTATGTCAATAAGACATGAGAAGTACTTTCGCTAAGTTTGTATGTAAAAAAATATATAAATCAAACTAGTACAAATGAATATATTAAAAAAAAAATTTAGTGACAAAAACCTCATCTCTAGATATTTAAATAATTATTTTTTAATAACAAAAAAAAAATCAATAGAATATTTAAAAAAATATATATTTTTAAAAGAACCAATAAAAAATTGATTAATCATTCAGGAAAAAAAAAATATATATTGAAAAATGATGATTTTTTAATTAAAATTGATGAAAATTATTAAATATCCTCGAGGGATATTTTTTTTTATAAAAAAAAAAAATTAAAAGAAGAGAAATAATATTAAATAGACGAAAAATAAATGAAAGAATAAATAATTGCTATCCCATTGTGAAGAGAAATTTAAAATTTACATTAGCAAAAATATAAATTATATTTTTTATCAAACTAAAGGGGAAATTAAAGAGACCAGATTATTATTATTATTATTATTATTTTTTTTTTTTTAATAATTCTAAATTGAAAATTTTAATTAAGTAACGAGCCTTGAGGCATATACTCCTGACATAAGAAAAAAATAATTATTATTCATTTGGAAAAAATGGATTTTAATGAATGAGAGTTTAATGTTAAAGATGTATATATTTTACGAAATATAAACAGAAGGAGCTAATTAATAAATCACTTTAAAAAAAGTACCAAGTAAAGTAAATACACTTCAAACTTATTGCAAAATAGCCTCACAGCAAATAAAATATTGACTAATTAATGAAGAAAATGGCTGTATAGAACTCAAGAAATGAAGAGGAAAGTAGCCAGGTAGGAAGCCTCTAGTGTAAAATCAAACTTCTTTATTACAAAACGTTTCGGCCAATTTTATTGTGCCATCTTCAGTAGTATAAAATATTTGTTTTGTTTTATATATACTAGATATAGGTTATGTAAATGGCTGGTTTATGGACAGACGTATTAAACATCATTCTTTAAAAACTCATACAATTGAAGATGGCACTATAAAAATGGCCGAAATGGTTTGTAATAAAGGAGTTGGATTTTACTATAGAGATTTCTTACCTAGCTGCTTTCCTCTTCATTTCACGGAATAATTAACTAATATGAAATTAAAAAAAAAAAAGTAAGCCGGTCGGACTCCGAAGTATGCGGAGAAGTAGAGGACAGAGAAAGAAAAAGTAAATAGTGTAAAAAAAAAAAAAAACTGCATCTCACTTAATGTCAAATATTTTAATATAAATGTTTGTTATCATTCCTAAGGATATTTTAAAAAATAAAATAACCTGAGGACCTGACCAAAGGTAAATTAATTAAGAAAAAACAAAAATATTTTAAAAGGAATTAATTAACAATGTTAGCCTTATATTTGAAAGAATTTTGTTTATAAAGATATGAAGACTCATTGCAGAAAAGCAATGCCAAGCACGTCGGAACCTCGGATGGGTGACTACGGAAAACCAGCGTGTGGAACATTCTCCGGATAATAATTAAAATATTATATATTTATACTATACAAGAAAATGCCTAAATAAGCTCAGTAGCTGGCAAAAATCAAAAAAAAAAAAAAAAAATATTAAAAAAAAAAAAAAGAAGTAGTGTCACAAAAAAGAAAATTAAAAGAAAACCGCAAAAAAGAAACCTGATTAAAAAGATTATTTTCCATTATAATTAAAAAAGGAGCGAAATTAATTACAAATTGTCATCAAAAATTTCATTATTTTAGTGGTTGAATTCTGGCAAAAAAAAAAAAAGTTGAAACAAATGTATAAGGAATAACTGATGAAAAATAAATTTTAATTTAATTTTGATACTAACAACAAAGGTGTCCAAATTAAATATCGTCGATGTCGCTGTCCAATGATTAGATTAATAAGAGGAGAGGAAATCATCCAAAGAGCCTTTATCGAATGAAAATACCAATAAAGTAAAACTTTTCTGCTTTAATTAAATTATTTTATGGGGAAGAAAACGTTTCGGCTTTAATTAAATTCTTTTAATGGGATTTTCATTCTTTAAAGTGAAACTTTATTTTGATCGACACAAATTTTTTCGTTTCTCTATCAGCATGTCGCGTTACAACCCGTGACGTCAAAGGCCGTGACGCTAGAAGTTATGTCGTCACAAGCCATGACGACAAAAATAGCAAAGTTGAAATTTAATATATATGATGAATTATAAAAAATAATTGTGAGATTTCATTATTGAATTTTTAAATTGATAAAATATAATTTTTAAAATAATTTAAAATGATTCAAATCTTCAATTACTATTGTTCTCAGTTTTTAACATGCGTCTTTTGATTTCCCATTCTTCCAATTATTAAGTTAAGATTAAAAACGCGATTTTAATACCCTTAATTGAATAATTTTCTGAAAATTTTCAGTTAAACGCATACGATCCGAAAAAAGTTTCACTTGCATCGTGGTTTCATAAAACCACACAATGTTTTATTCCTCTTTTTAATACAATTTTATAGTAAAAGCATATTTTTCACTCTCCGCTTTATTTCTGAGAATGCGAAAAGGGTCGGAATTTTCTCTTTAATTTTTTCTTTCCGGTGTCGAATCTTGGGTTTAATTGCTATTTTTAATATTGTATATATCTATATATTTATTTAATATCAATTAGCAATGGAAATCGAAGGACGTTTCACACCTTGTACTTTCGTGCAAGGATCTTTAGGGCCCGCAGTTCATTATTTATTTAGGTTTTTTTTTTTTTTTTTTTGTCAATTATATACACTTCTAAAATCGATTACGTAAGTCTCTCTATTAATTAAAAAAAATATTGAACGAATAAACTTTTCTAAAATTAAAAAAAAAAAAAAAAATATTGAAAAACCTTGACTTGATATGAAAAAGATTCCATTCATTCAGATTTAAAAACAAATATTTTCTTTCTCGTTAAATTGTACAATATTCCATCCATCTGTGAATTTTTTTTTATCCAACTTGTTATTATCGGACACCAATTTTCGTATAGAAATAAAAATAACCAACCCCGAGTCGTCGAAAATTTTCCTCATTTCTCTTCTCTTCGAACGAAGGCTGTTTATTTTTTTTTATTTTTTTTGTCCGCCTCCTCCTCTTTTGTGAAGGGCATCCGTTAATTGACCTCTTCTCTTCTTCTGGCTTCCCTTCTCAACAGAATACTTTCCCTGCACAAGGTCACTTTTTTATTGGGGACCTTTTGCTATTGTTCTTTCCATCGGATTTTTAAATAATAATAATAATAATAACAAGAAAAAAAGAACGGAGAGAATACCGATTGGGTCAGCTGTTAATCATTGGGTCCATTCAACTTTTGTTTTATTTCATTTATAGAACTTTAGTCATCTCGCTTTTTTTTTGCATGAATTAATTCTGAGTAAGCAATCAGGAAGGATGCAAAAAATACAAAAGTGATCTGACCATCAACCTACTTGAACAAACGTTTGTTATATAAGTGAAACAAAAACAAATTTGCAAATGAAAAAGATAATAGAGGAAATTTTGTTTAATTTTTTTCCAGCATCTAAGACTTTATATTTAGAATTCGACTATATTTATTTAAATTTGTTGGTATCATATAGTGTAAATTTGAAATATCGTTCAGGACAGAAAGCAAACCACTGAAATTTTTTGTCCGTGAAGCTCTAAGAATGAGGTATTTAAAAAAAAAAAATAACAATTTTAAAATATACTAAGGGGTCGTCCAGATATTATGTAACCCTTTTTTTTGACGATTTTCTTCCCCCCTCCCTCCATGTCACAGTTAGTCACATACAAACAAACCCGTAACAAATAAATATTATGTCACAACACTACCACCTCCCACAATTAATAAATTAATTACAGTAGAACCTCGCTTAGTGAGCACCTCTCATAACGAATAATTCGCATAACGAGCAAAACAAGGGGAAGTTCCGAATTGTGCTCATGGCTGTATAATGGGAAGAATGTTATTGTTTCGCATAAAGAGTGTTTCGCTTTACGAGTATGATTCTGGAACGAATTTTGTGCGTTAAGCGAGCTCCCGCAGTATAAGGAAAAATGAAAGTGTGAGTAAGCGCTAATTGAATATTTTATTACGCCTAGAAATGCAACCCGCCCAAAAGCCGTCCTTTACTGATTTCATTTTTTTTGTCCGTCATTTTGGCTTTACAATTCAACCACCAAGACAAAATTTTCAGAGAATCTGCTTTATCGAAAAAAAAAAGTGCATTCTAATTTTTTCTTATAAGATTATACGTATATACATATTTAATATATAATTTTTTTTTTTTTTTTTTTGATTAATCATTTTATTTGAAATAAAAAAAAAAAAAATACCTTTTTAATGAATATTTTTCATTTTTTTAACGATTATCTTCAAGGTCAAATCTTACAAATATTTAATAGAAAAACATTATAAGAATTTCAAATAAGAATAATAAAAATTTTTTTTTTTATTCCGAACGGAATCTAAAAATTCTTTATCAAATTATTAATTTTCATCGCAATAACAGAGGTGATTTTAAAGATTTTCTTGATGACAATGTTAAAAATATTAATTTTTAATTAATATCTTATAACTTTTTTTTTTTAGAATTTTCATATAATTATAGCTAACATTTCAAATGGAGCCTACGGTTGATAATTTAAATTTGGTCATGTGTAAAATTGACACATTTTCCATCTTATAGCTGCGCAAAAACAATGTAAAAAATTATCATCCCTTTTAAATGATTGCCCTTATATATCATATCAAAACATTTTAAAAAAAAGTAAAAATTAATTAATTAAAAAAGTTGATTTGTGTTGATGGTTGGTGAAATATTTTGAATTATCGTCCAAACTAAAATTTGATGACAAACATTTTTCAATATTTGACCAATATCTAAAAATCAATATTTTTTCATGATAGTAGCTACTTCATTCTCAACATATGATAAAGTGATAAATTATTCCGCATTATAGATATAATATAAAAGCGTTTTACAAAACTTCTCTTCGTTTTTTTCCACCACCTATGAAATTTTGCAAAATAAATTGCCAGAGAGATCGTTGTAGATGAGTGGATTTCAAACGATTCTATAACTGTATTTTTTTACTTTTGATTTGTCCCTTTTATTCTCAGTTGGGGGAAAAAAAAGTGCCATTAAATAAACAAAATATAAAATTGCGAGCTTTTATTTTATATATAGGTTCAAGGGCCATTGGGATTTAAACCACTTTCTCAAATTTAATTACTTTATTTTCGATCAAAATAAAAAAACTCCTCTCTTTCGTCAAAGGAAAAAATAATTCAAGGGATGCGAGTAAACATTTTCCCACCTATAAAAAATCAAAATGACATTTTTTTTTGTATTTTTATTGATTGAAAATCTTTTGTTCCCTTTTTATAAAATCCCTTTGTATTTATTAATCTACAATAGAAAATTGGACAGGGTGGTTTTTTTCATTGAAATTGAGCTTTCTTTGGACGTTCTAATAATGATTTTTTTTTTTTTTATTGAAACCCCGCAAGAGGGAAAGGGTATAAATTCCATTCTAATTGAAACTCAAAAAGAGGCAATGAGAAAAATTTCCCTTCAAGCGGGAGAAGCTTCCCTTTATAAAACCAATGATTAATAATAAAAAAAAAAGGTTATCTTAATAGAAAATAAGCATAATTAGTTTTTAAGTTGTTGCTAATGAAATGGCATAGTTACAAATTTTTTCCTTTGGTTTTTTAAAGAGGGCAAGTTATTGAAATGTAGGATCCTTTAAGATTTTTTGCAAAATCTTTGTGAAAAGTATCTTCCTTTGAAATCCAGAAAGAGAAGTGCATAGTCACTTTTAATTGAAATCCAAAATGAAATACTAGGAAAAATTTTACATTGAAGTGAAGAAGTGGAGGGTTCCCTCAAAATTAGATAATTAAAAAAATAAGAATATACATTTTAAAGAGCATCCAAAAAATAATTGATTTTTGAATTTTAAACAATTTTGGTGGGGCGAATTTTGAGAAAATCGAAAAAAACTAAAAAAGTACATTAGTAAAGTACTAGTACTTTTTGGCTGATTTTGATTAAAATCTTATTTTCACGCCCTAGGGGGATGACTAACTTAAATATAAAATTTCAACATCCTAGCTCAATTGCTTCATGTTTTAAAATGAACACGGACCTCAAAACGTATTTTTCCATCAAAATCTAGACATCGAATTTTTGACATGAAATACTTTTCTCTATATATATATATATATATTAACATCAAGGGAGGAACCAGAGGTGTTTCTCGGGGGGGGGGGGTAATCTGGATGTGACTGGTCGCACAGCACACAATTTTTTCTTAATTTCAGTAATTTAAAGGCGCATTTTGTACTTGTTTGCCAGAATATAAATACCTACAAATTATATTTTTAAGAATTAATTTTTAAAATTTTACATTAAAAATAAATTTGTTTTTAAATCAAATCAAATCTCGGGGGGGGGGTAATTACCCCCTTTACCCCCCTTGTATCCGCGCTTGATTAACATACACATATAGGTAAGAGAAAGTAATAGTTGGTGCATTTTCTTCTATCTCTTGTATTCTGTTAAATTACAGTCCATCGGTATATCCTAGTTACTTTTTAAGGGATGATATTTTAATTCGATTATGACTCCATTTTTTTTAATAACTTAATTAAATCATTTTATATTTAATTTAATTTTTTTTGTTTTTTTTTTTACTTTAACGATGATAAAAGTACTTTTGGCTTCTTTCACGTAGGTCATCATCACCTTTTTCCACCACACACGGTTGTTTCTTCTTTTTTCCATCACGTGACATTCAGCAGAGGCTCCTAAAATAACTCCCTCTTTTTTTTTTATCACTCGTAAATTTTCCAAGATGGCCCTATTAAGTCTCACATCCATTTACAGAAGCATTTTCTTATACTCTTTTAGTAATATAAGTTTTCGGCAAGAAAAAAAATTTTTAATAAGGCTTATGATTAAAAAAAAAAAAGAAAAGCGATTCAAGTTGAGGGGATTGCTTAATTAATATCGTTTTAAATACAAATCCCTTTTTGTGGAATAACCTTAAAATTGATTGCAATCTTCTCTCCGAGTGAATTTCTTTTTAAGCTTTTCAATTTACTTCGAATTAAACTTTAACCAATCTGAAGGAATTTATTTAATAGTGCTCTAAAATACGGATTCTTAATGTTTATTTTAGTTTTCTTTTATCTTTGATAATACCCAGGGGCGTATATAGAAATTTTTTCGGGGGGGGGGCCCGTACTCATTTTTAACACCCCCTCCCACCCCATACACAAAAATATTTTTAAAATACCGGATATACTTCAGCCCAGAGCCCGGTCCATCCTCTCAATGAAAAATTTTTATTAAACAACGCCCTGCAAAATTTTTTTCTTAGCGTGAAATTTTTTTCCCCTCCCGTGAAAATCCCTTTTTAGGGAGACGAAATTTTTCGCCTGGGATTTTTTTAACAGAACTAAATTTTTCCGCCCTGTGGACAATTTTTTTTTTACGAAACTTTTTTTTCCCCACCCTGCGGAGAATTTTTTCCCCTCCGTCAAAATCATTTTACTTTTTTTTGGGAGGACGAAATTTTTTCCCTTGCTCTACGGCAAATTTTGCTCACTTTTTCAAAGAAAAATATTCATATTGGTATACAGTATTTATAGGCTTATATCTATGTCTATAGATTTGAAAAATTTCGGGGGAGGGGAGGGGGGAAGTCGGGGCTTCTTGCCACCCCCTTATATACCCCTTATTGGCTGTATACCCGTAAAAATATATATGGATTTCAAACATTTCGGGGGGGGGGCGCGCCCCCCTTATATACGCGTTAAAGTATTGAAGGTTTTTTGTATTAAATAATTTTTAAAAATCACTGAGTTGTAGCTTCTGTTTTTAATTTACTATATTTCAATTAAAACTTTATGTATTACATACATAATTTTATAATAAAGATATACGTATGAGATTTTATTAAACTATTAACCTAGAAGATTGTTTAGTTGTAACTTTTAAATTAAGCTTTCAGCATCAAAAAGGCGTTGAATATTTAATGAATTATTATAATACCGTATCTCAAATAATTATATGAAAAGCAATGTTATGGAAGTTTATTTATCTTATTTTTTTCGCATTAAACGGCTAGTGATATCACTCACTCACGTGTTAGTTTTATAAAAAAAAAGCTCCAAATATTTAGACAAGAGGAAAGATAGTCATTTCATTTGCAATGGATGTGGCAAACATTTTTTCTGATGAGGAAATACATACTCAATTTAATTTATACGGACAAAGATAACTTGTTACTAACTGTTAAGAGTCAGTTAACATTCTATTATATTGTATATATGCAACTAAATTAACTAAATTAAACAGGCATTCATGTTTAAAAATATAATTAGGAATCATGTATGATGTGAACTTCATTTTCGGACTATCTCTATGGGAACATGGGCTCTCTCATTTCCGCTTTGAAACCTTTAAACGACTCCGTCTATTGTTTCTATTAATTTGGGCATTATATATAAATCCTTTTAATGAAATATTATTTTTTTAAGAAGAGTATATAAAATGATCGAATTTAAGAAGCCGAGCAGGAAACTCACTGAAATATTACATACTATATATGATTCGTTAAAATTATTGTCTATATATTGTATAAGTGACAATGGCAAATAAAAATAATACTCAACAATCTGTATTTTAACAATTAATCGTCCTGATTGTCGGGATTAGCGACCAAAACGTCGACGATTAATAATTAAATAAAAGTTTTTAGGTTACTTTTAGGTTTTAATAATTTAATTTTTCTAATGGGCATAGTGAAATATTTACAAGCTCCCCTCCATAGTAAAAAAAAAAATTGAAAATTGCAACACAAAATTTTCTGGAATCTAGATAATAAATTAGTGAAGATGATTGAAATTATAATATATTTTATAACCAATTGCAAATAAAAACACTCTAAAAGCCAAGGAAATTATTTCATTTAGACTTTACAAAGGAGAAGCCTAGCTACGCTACTGATTGGCAAAGACATCTCAAACTCCTAGATCATTCAGCTATGTCCAATAGGGTGGTTCGAAAAAAGTTAAGTTTTGAGTTGCTATAGTGCGGAGAAGTTGCGATTGGTAAAATACAAGAAAATTAAAAAATTTTTTTTTTTTTTTTTGAAATCGGACTTCATCTTCCGAGTGCGCAATCGGCCGAAAGTTTCATAAAATTAGTGAAATCTTAATATTTTTAAAAAAATTTTGCCTTTGTATTATTCCCCCTCTTCCTTTCAACAGCTTATATTCTCCCTCTACCATTAGTGAAATACAAAATATTTAATTTCATATTCAAAAGAATCGTTTTTCGCAGTCAAATTATTTGTTTCTATCATTTTTTTTTTCAACCATAAAATGCATAATAATTACCTTTAATAAGACACTCAAGAGGGTGTGCTGGTTGACGGTGAGGTCGGGGTGGGTTACACTATATTAATTATTCACTTTGATTCACTTTAAACACAAAAATGATAGAAGCGCCTGCCGCGCGGCAACGCGCTCGACTGAACGAGACTTGTCTCTCTCTTAATATAGGAATAAATAACTGATAGATGGACATAGCAATTCCCTTTTTATTAAAAGTAAAAAAATACCTTTTGCTCTAATCTAACTATATTTAGAGATGGAAAAAAATGTCAACAAGTGATTTGGAATATTCCAAGGCCTTTCTTAAATAATCAACCCTTCATCACCCCTAATCAAAATAATAATCAACGCTATTTTTTGAATGTTTTCTATTTATTTGGCTTCGATTTAGTTAAAATAAATTTAAAAAACATTTTTTCCAATTTTTCAACCCCTTATCCAATCCTAATAAATAAAATAATTAACAATGCTATCGCCTTCGAGGAGCTTCGCGTCTAGTCAGAAAAAAAATTAAAACCCTGAAAAACTTCCCTGGATCCCCGCCTTTGGGTTTTACACATAGTATAATTTTCTAGAATGAGTCTTACTTTAGGCCAGTGGTTACCAAACTTTAACCTCTCTTAAAAATAATTAATCGTATGACGCCCCCCCCCCCCATACATTTAATAAAATAATACAAAAACAAATATTTTTTTTAATAGGCCTACTAAAAAATATAAATTTCTATAAAAATATTTTTTTTATTTATTCATATTAATTAAGGAAAACCTGCGTCCCAGAATCTTCTAAATTTTATTATTTTATTTATAAAACTAGCAATCCTTTGGAAAATTGATCTTGGTGGCCAATATTCGCGCCTCCCCTTAGACTAGTCCGCGCCTCCCTAGGGAGGCGCGCCTCACACTTTGGAAAAAGCTGGTTTATAATAGGTCTAAAAATTTTTTTTTTTTAATTAAGATTTTCACTAATTTTATGAAACTTGGGCCGATTGCGCGATCGAAAGATCAAGTCCGATTTAATTTTTTTTTTTTTTTCCTGTATTTACCAATCTCAACTTTTCCGCACTATAGCAACTCTGAATTCAAAACTTTTTTCGATCCACCCTAATGCCCAATCGAAAATCTTTTTCAGACAATAAATTCGATGAATTGGAAGTGAGTCGCATTCAGAATTTATACGAGTTTAAATTAGATAATTAATTAGATTATTAGAATAATAATAATACATAGTAACAGTAATACAGTAAAATTTAAAACTGCAGTAAAATAATTCTGATGATGATCGGGATCGTGACTCAAAACGTCAACAAAAATATATATATTAGGCCTGACAAAATTTTGTTTCCTAAAATTCATGTCATTGCCACTATCGAGAAGAGGTTATCAAGCAAATGCCCTAGTCTAGAGATCCTTGGTTATATTCTACGTTTCCATCCGATATCACTATCAACTAACAATTTGGTAAAAGCCGGCAGGCAATAAAGCTCTGAAGGTTTATATACATAGCCTACTATATTATAAAAAAATTTTATGCTTAAGTAACTCCGAGACCTACTTAAGAACGAAACAAAAATAGCTTTTATATTATAATTTTTTTTAATTAAAAGACCACCCAACAAATTTCATTAAAAAATTACTGAATTATAAAAAAAAAAAAACTCGTTTATTATACAAAAACGAAAGTGAAAATATAACACGATTAATGTTGTTTTCTTTAAAAGGAAACGCGATCAAGAGACAGAGAGAGGAGAGGAGAGGAAAGGTCGTCGGACGGACGGCAACTAAAAGGCCCTCTGAATAGATAAATGAATGTATGATATCATATGATACGTGATATATAATATATGTAACTCGAGCTTAATGTTTTAATTAAGCTTGCTTAAAAGGCAATTTCCTTTTTGGGACCAACATCATCGTCATCATGCATTCCCGAAATGGAGACAAAGCGAAAAATAATATACTTAAAAAGTTCACCTTATTCTGATTAATTTGAAACCTCAAAAAAAAAAATAAAGTAGCATCGTGATTTATTTCATTATTGTGTGATATTTTTTAGAAACTGTGAAAAGATAATTAAATTATTTTTTGATAAAAAAAAAAAAACAACAACATCCATTCTATCTATTAAAAAAATGAAAACTCGAACCTCTGTGGTTGCAGAATTTCGCTTGGGTATAATTAATAAAGCGTGAATAGAATACGAAAATGAAAATAATACCTAAAATAAAATTTTTATCCTCATCAAGGCGGAAATTGATGTTTATTTTTTAGGACTAATATTAATGCATCACGTTCAAGACTGTTTTGCCAAAAAGGAAAAAAAAAATTGATGTGACTGATCGCACAGCACACAACTTTCTCTTAATATAGGTAATCGAAAATTGTGTTATGTGCTTGCCACACCAGATTTTTTTTTGTGTCGAGATATATTTAGTTTTCGCCAGGAAAAACTTTATAAAAATAACAATAGGCTGGCTATGCCTGATAAGCACTCAAAAATATACTATAATATAAAGCGCTAACGGCTGACTTCCTGTCCCTGTGTGTATGTGCCTGTCAGGGCGCTGATTGGCCAGAAAAAAAGGAAGTGGAGTTAGAGAAGGAAATTTAAAACCTTAAAATTTTGAAATTGTTAGCCTAGCCCCCTGTTAAGTGGCCCGTCGAGGCCGGCTTTACTACTTGTTATATAATATGCAGCCAAGACATTTGGGCACCAAAGAAATTAGCAGCATCACTTAATTAATAAATTAATAAATAGAAGAATTAAGTAAAATATTTGAGAATATTTATATTTTTTCTAATATAATTAATTCAAAAGGTTATTTCATTATAATAAACCTCTGAGTAAAAAGTACCTTCGGAATATCATGTCAATAAAAAGCATTTGGAAATTACTTTTTGTTTTTATCTTCAGCCTATCTGAAAATATGGCCGCTATACCACATATGAATAGTATGAATATAATTTAATAGTCAGAATGCTATTAAAAAAATTTTCTACACTATATTTTGATAATTTTTTTTTTTTTTATTGAAACTTTTAGATTAGTTTACCTAATTATACTTTTATATATTTATATTAAAAACAAAATAATTGTTTTTAATAAAAATAAAAACTATTTTGTTGTATAAAAAAAAAGATTTAAAAAAATCCATTTAAATGTTGTAATAAAAGTTTATAACATAATTAATGAAAACAATTAAAAATTTGTATTTAATATTAATTAAAAAAATAATAATTTATTGCGAAATGTAGTTTTTAAATTGCTTCTAATTTATTAGAGAGCAAAAGGGTTATGATAAATAGCAAAATTATATTATTATTATTATTATTAGATTATTAGTATCCAATTTGTTTTTGATACATTTTTTTAGGGGGCTCACTGGTGTAGTGGGCTAGGCTGTCGGCTTTTACTAAGAAGAACGGTGTTCAAATCCTGGGCTTGAAAAATTTTTTCATTAAATAAAAATCTGGTGTACTGGGCACAGCACACAACTTTCTCTTACCTTCGGTAATCGAAAGTTGTGTTCTGTGCTTGTCACACCAGATTTTTCGTGTTGACATGTATTTAGTTTCCGACAGTAGGGTACAATTGAATTCAAGATGTAAAATTTATAAGTATGGAAAATATTTATATTTTGTTACCATGGCAACCATTTCTCCTATCTTCCCTATGAAATACAAGAGTAAAGTGGTCTTCAAACAATTTTGAGAGCAAAATCAGAATATACATTTGAAAGAGCACCTAAAAAATAAATGATTTTTGAATTTTAATCAAAATCGTTAGAGCGAATTTTGAGAAAACCGAAAAAAACTGAAAAAGTACATCAGTAAAGTACTAGTACTCTTTGGTCGATTTTGATTAAAAGCTTATTTTCACGCCCTAGGAGAGTGCCTAACTTAAATATAAAATTTCAACCTCCTAGCTCAATTCCTTCATGCTTAAAATTGAACACACACAGACACACACACAGACACACACACAGACAGACAGACCATGTCGCGAAACCACTTTTTTGGATTCAGGGGACCTCAAAACGTGAAGATCCATCAAAATCTCGACATCGAATTTTTGACATGAATCCAATACTTTCTCTCTATATATATTACATATATACATAGGTAAGAGAAAGTAAAAATATTTATTTAATGTAAACAAATCCTCAAACAGGCACTGGATTGAAATATTGGATCTCATCACAATAGTCCCTAGGCAACTCTACGAAGAGAGAGAGTTGCTGTGACATCCCGTCCTGTGGAAGGGACGTAAAGAAAGTTCCCTCTCAGTGATGCATTCTTCGAAAGGAGCAGGCTGAGGGAGTCCCTCCTCAAACTAGGACATCCTCCATAGCATAGAAGAAGTTGGATAAAAGGAACCGAGAGGAACTAGAAATAAGGATTAGTTCACTAGAAATGAACGCAAGAGAAGGAATTAGAGTTAGGAAATAAATATAACTTCACGGGGTGGCGGCAGATGGCTACGGCCAGAAGCCGGTTGGGTTCGAGGTGTGTGTCTTCGTGCACGAAAGCAACTCGGGTAAATAAACGGGGATCCCGATAGGAATTTCAAATAATAATAATAATAATAATTTTTTTTTAAAGCCTAGCAGTTTGTTGACATATTTGTTTTATAGCCGGAAGATAGGCAACCAATATGACAAATCTCTAATGTATTAATTGCTCCAAAAGCTCAACGAGACAGGACAATATCTTGATTTTTATTAGGAGTGGCAAAAATTAGTCATCCTCAAAGGAAGCATAAAAATACATTGAAATATTTGTTTCAATTACTTACTAATTTGTCAGGATTAGGCTCGTATTTTGCAGAGGTAGTAGAAGTATTACAAAGAAACTCACCTGAAACAAAGATTGAAAAAACTAAATTAACGATTATAATGTTAGAAAGACTATATGCTAGGTCAGTTAAAAAAGTAAAATTTAAAAAAAATTCCGTATAATATCATTAGAATATAAAGAAAAAAAGAATGGAAAAAGGTAATAAAAAATTTTTCTTTGGCGCCATATCATTAAAAAAAAAAAAAGTTTTCGAGATCTATTCATTTGAATAAGATATTAAATATTAGAACAGCGCAGGTCAATGCTAATATTTAATTCTTCAGTCCTGGTGAGTTACATTAATAAGAAATTAATATTCAATAAATAGGGGTAACGTGGGGTAAGAAGGAGAAGCTTATTTTGTTTGGTTCATAGGCTTCATAATTACAGTGGTCAAGTCGTAGAAAAAATCTCATGTATTAGTATATTACTAAGGTTTACAATAGCCTAAAAACAATTTTATTAACTTTTTTGCAAATAACCTAAAAAAGAGAGTCAACGGCTTCGCATCCCGTATCATGCGGCAAAAAAGTTATTTCAAATGGCTACCAATCAATTGAAATAAATAGACGGGGTTTAAATGGCCTTCGATGCCGAAAAAGATCTTAAATAAATAAAAATAATATCTATATCGCCCACGGGGCGTGGTGTAGAGGTTAGCGTGCTAACCTCATATACCAAACGTCGCGGGTTCGGACCCCAGGCAGTCCGATGATTTTATTTAAGCCATCTGGATACCAGATGGCTTAAATAAAAATGCCTGGACCCTAATATACCGGGTGGGCCAATAGTGCGTGGACGGAAGATTTTGGGCTTATTAACGGACATTTTTAAAATTTGTTGATCGCACATAATGTGGGGCCTTTATGGCTACAAATTAAAAATATTTTTGTTCCAATTGCACCTCATATACAGGGTGGTCCATATCAAAGTTATGTTTTTTTAAATGGAACACCCTGTATATTATTGCATATTTGAATTCTACGGCCAATTTTAGTATGAGTTTATGTCATGCAATGTATTCTAAAACAAACCGTTTAACCGCAAATCGGGCTTTTGTGAAAAAACTGCTGTCTGAAAAAATTGGAATATCGCGCGAACCATAAAACTTAGGGGACTGTTCTTTTGTGAGGTTACTAACCATGAAATGTACTAATGTAGGCCAGATGGCTAACCCGGAATTATTCTTATGTTGGGAGAAATGGCCATGCCAATTTGGAAAATTTCAATCATGAATAACTTCATTTTTTCAAATGGAACATGCTACTTTTTTATGCCATGGGATGTGAAATTTAATTATCTTTCAGCTGATATAAGGTTGTCTATATCTATTTTTGGTAGTTTTCTTTTTATTCCAAAATATCTGATAACGAAAAAAAAAAATATTTATTATAGACAAAATAATTGAAAAAAAATCCAAACGCAAAACAAAATTGTAATAAATGGAAAAATATGCTAAATATTCGAAAATATCTTTAAATTTCCTTAAAATCATTTATTTGAACTCCTCAAAGAAGTCCCGCTTGCTCACATACGGGTTATCATTTGTCAACAAGATGGCGCACCTCCTAACCTGAACGTAACCCTAATTTCTTTTTCGAGGAGTTCAAATAAACGATTTTAAAGGAAATTAAAAGACATTTTCGAATATTTAGCATATTTTTCCATTTATTACAATTTTGTTTTGCGTTTGGATTTTTTTTTTCAATTATTTTGTCTATAATAAATATTTTTTTTTTTCGTTATCAGATATTTTGGAATAAAAAGAAAACTACCAAAAATAGATATAGACAACCTTATATCAGCTGAAAGATAATTAAATTTCACATCCCATGGCATAAAAAAAGTAGCATGTTCCATTTGAAAAAATGAAGTTATTCATGATTGAAATTTTCCAAATTGGCATGGCCATTTCTCCCAACATAAGAATAATTCCGGGTTAGCCATCTGGCCTACATTAGTACATTTCATGGTTAGTAACCTCACAAAAGAACAGTCCCCTAAGTTTTATGGTTCGCGCGATATTCCAATTTTTTCAGACAGCAGTTTTTTCACAAAAGCCCGATTTGCGGCTAAACGGTTTGTTTTAGAATACATTGCATGACATAAACTCATACTAAAATTGGCCGTAGAATTCAAATATGCAATAATATACAGGGTGTTCCATTTAAAAAAACATAACTTTGATATGGACCACCCTGTATATGAGGTGCAATTGGAACAAAAATATTTTTAATTTGTAGCCATAAAGGCCCCACATTATGTGCGATCAACAAATTTTAAAAATGTCCGTTAATAAGCCCAAAATCTTCCGTCCACGCACTATTGGCCCACCCGGTATATAAATTCATAAATAACGGTTATCGTAAATGTCTTATATGGCCTGAGCTGCCGAAAAGACAGTGTGAATGTGTGTGTGAGTGTGAGTGTGAATGAGAAAAAAGTGTGAATGTTTTTAAAAAAAGAAAAAAAAAAAATCTATATCAGTGTATATTTAAAATGTTTGCAGTAAATTGAAGTTTAATCATAGAAGTATACAAATATAATACTTTATTTTATACTTTTGTATCTGGCATGAGAAAAAAAAATTGAAAAGTGTTTTGTGTTTCTTAAAAAAAAATTACGAACCAGATCAGAATATATGGAAATTGTTTATATATATATATATATATATATATATATATATATTTTAGCCCTTTCCTCCAACTGGTTTATTAAATTCAAATATAATTAATAATATTGAATGAATAAATAAATAAATTAAATCATTTATCAATTTATGCCAAATATGAAAACATAATTATTCCATGATTTAATAAATAAAATTAAGAGATGGAATTTCAGTTATTTTTCTCTTTCCCATTCAATATTGATCAAAATGAAGATGTATGCAGAAGTGGGGGAGGGAGGGGGGGGGGTATAGAAATATAGAAATCTCTTAAATTTAAAATGAGTTTAGTTTTCACTCAACAAAAAGTATTTTTATTATTTAAGGGGGTGTCATTTCGAACATTCGTTCTCAATTTTCTTCCATTTTTCGATGATTGAGAAAAACATCATCCGCTCTTTTGAATATAAAATAAACTAATAATAACGTGCTGTTTTAATAAAAATATTTTTATATATGATGCAATTTTTGAAGTTTTTTAAAACAAAAAAAAAAAAAAAAAAATTGAAACCAGATGTTGTCAATCAAAAAGTTAAACGAGAGAGAGATTGTCAATCTTCTATAAAAACAGTTTTATCTTAAAAATAGTATTTCATCTATAAAAAAAAAAATCATCAAAAGTGAATCAAAAAATATGAAGAAATTAAATGGCAATGTGGGTCGCAGCCTAAGGGGGACGGGTGGGGACAGCGGCAGCGATGGACATAATTTTTATTTCCAAATTTTCGAAATCACTTTTTTTTTAGTTACTACATAATAAACTCTCTAAAAAATATTTTGTTATAAAAATAGTGACGAATATTAATAAAAAACTTTTTTTCGGGTCAACTGTTAAACCACATTTAAAACGAAACAAGTCTTTTATTGACGAACATTAGTTAAAAAAATAACTAGTTTATAATATTTACTGGGGAAACGGGTCCCTTTTCAAAAAAAGTTGATTTTTTTTTGAATTTCTTTTAGAGACCAAGACTGATATAGTTTTTGAATAGAGCATGTTTTAAAATCCTTATAATGAAAAGAGTTAATTAACGAATGTAACGTAGCCAAAAAAATAAAAATTTGTATACGGTATATCAATTATAAAATTTAATTATTTTTTTATAATAATGAAATTAATTAAAAAGTTTATTTCTAATTATAAAGAAAGTTTTCTTTATTGTTTTCCATTTTTTAAAAAGAAAAAAAAATCATAAATCTTCCAACTTTTAAAATGAAAAAAATAAATAAATTACCTATCCCTATCGATGACCTTCACATGCCTCTTCATCTATCCATGCGTGACCAGAGAGAGAGAGAAAGAGATTGGAAAAATGCTCTAAATTTTTAACTAAAGAAATCATTATCTAAAAAATTGTGTTTTTGTTTTTGTTTAAAGAAAAATTTTTTGATGTCAGGAATTTTGGTGTAACCATTTATTTCTATTAAACAAAACAAACGGCATTCATAAGATTGTTACCAAGGGCGGATACAAGGGAGGGGTAAAGGGAGTAATTACCCCCCCCCCCTGAGATTTGAAAAAAATTTATTTTTAATGTAAAATTTTAAAAATTAATACTTAAAAATATGATTTTCTGGCAAACAAGTACAAAATGCGCCTTTAAATTACCGAAATTAAGAAAAAAATGTGTGCTGTGCGACCAGTCACTCCAGATTACCCCCCCCCCCCGAGAAACACCTCTGGATCCGCCACTGATTGTTACACAAATATATAAATTTGTGATATATGGAATTATTTGAAAAATGATCTATCATTCTATGAGAAATGTTTCAAATATGTATTTTTACTTTCTCTTACTCTATATATGAAATACCAGTATATATAAAGTATTTTTATTTATGATTTTTGTTTATATTTTTATAACAGAGAAGAGCAACAGTCACCACAATTTCATATTTTTTGCTGGAAATAGTATATATTTAAAATTTGAAAAAAAAAATCTGGTGTGACTGGCGCACAGCACACAACTTTCTCTTACCTTCGGTAATCGAATGTTGTGTACTGTGCTTGTCACACCAGATTTTTTGTGTCGACATGTATTTAGTTTCCGACAGTAGGGTACATTCGATTTTCAAGATGTAAAATTTATAAGTATGGCAAAATATTTATATGTTGTTACCATGGCAACCATTTCTCCTATCTTTTCTATGGAGAACAAGAGTAAAGTGGTCTTCAGAAGATTTCAATCACAAAATGTGAATATACATTTTAAAGAGAATCTAAAAAATAATTGATTTTTGAATTTTAAAAAAAATCGTTGGAGCAAATTTTGAGAAAATCGAAAAAAACTGAAAAAGTGCATCAGTAAAGTACTAGTACTCTTTGGTCGATTTTGGTCAAAAGCTTCGTGTTAGGTCCCATGGGGGTGCCTAACTTAAATATAAAATTTCAACCTCCCAACTCTTTTCGTTCTTGAGATATTTTGTTCACAGACACACACACAGACAGACACACAGACACACACACAGACAGACCATGTCGCGAAAACCACTTTTTTGGATTCAGGGGACCTCAAAACGTGGAGATCCATCAAAATCTCGACATCGAATTTTTGACATGAATCCAATACTTTCTCTCTATATATATATTAACATATATATAGAGGTAAGAGAAAGTAAAAAAATGGTTAGAGCCGTTTTTCGTTAACTGATGTGCTTACAAACAAACAAACGTGCATTTCTCGTTTAATAGTATTAGATATTATGGAAAGTGTCAAATATTTTATTTTTTTTAAATATAAATAAATTCCTAATTATAAATTCCTTAAATTTTCTATCTCTTTATTAGGAAACAAAATATTTTACCTTATAAAAAAAATATTCTCGTGTAAGATAAGAGATATTAAATTCTCACTCTATTTTATCTTTTATCTAATGTTAAAGTATTTCAATAATTTGTTTAAAAGGCAGGAATTCGAGAAGGGAAGTAAAATATAATAATAGGCCTAAATGGGGTATTTTTTTATTTAATCGACGGTAATTTTGAAATTTGATGTCATTTTTTTACCAATTTAAATTGAAAATTTGTTTCTTGTCTGAGCAATCGGGTAGAAATTTTTTACATTAAAAATAGAAAGAAGACCGATCTCTCTATCTCTCTTTAACCAAAAAAAAAAAAAAATCCCATTTTAATGGATTTTTTTAAATAAATGGAAAAAGAAAAAAAAATTGATTGATGAGAAATGAGAAAATGGATCCAGGATCGATCCGATTGACTTTTCACCTTTTAAATGAAAAAAAAAAAAAAAAATCGGAGCATGCAAAGCTTCTTCTGGTTTACCATTTTATTTCTATATACTTATAAAAGATATCAATATTCGATGACGTGTTTTGCCTGAGTGGGGTCTTAGCTCTTTCATTTCAACTAAAAATTTTTTTTAAGAGTGTAAAAAAGCAAGACCTTGATAAATAACAAAAACGCGAGCAGAAACTCAAACTAAATCAAAACAATGCGATTGTATTTAATATTATATAGGCTATTCATTAGGGTGGATCGAAAAAAGTCTAGTTTTGAATTCAGAGTTGCTATAGTGAGGAAAAGTTGCGATTGGTAAATACAAGAAAAAAAATATATAAAAAAAAAAAAAAAAACTTCAACCCGGTGGGTCCAGAAGAAAAAAAAATGGACAGTACAGTGAGGGACAATATTAAGTCCCACCCATGCGTTTTCTACTTGTGATTATTTCATTGTTTTTGAAAAAGAAAATGAAAGTCTTTAGTGGAAATTTTCTAGGCTTGAACCATGAAAGTTTCCATTAAAAAAATATATAATATTTTTTTAAAAACAATGAAATAATCACAAGTAGAAAGCGCATGGGTGGGACTTAATATTATCCCTCACTGTACATAGGTCATTCGTGTTAAGTAGGGTCAAGTACTGCTGACCCACGGGAAACACGGTGGGACACGAAGGTCAGTCGGTAGGTAGTCTTTTTTATTTAATTAATTATATATTTGTAAAATCTAATAGCCTTAGTAGTATAAATAAATAAAATAATATTCGGTACTCTAATTTTATATTGAAAATATGGTTTAGGGAGATTAGATCCACAAGCAAAGATATAGGCCTATTCACAAAAATGTAAAAAAATTTAATTTATTATTTTAATACATTTTAAGGGCTCAATTTGATTTAATATAATAATTAAACTTTCAAGTTAAGAACTAACAACGAGTTGTTTCGATAAAACATGGTCATTTAATAAGAACTTCACAAAAATTTTAGTTTGAAAAATAATTATAAAATTCTAGCTAGTTAAATATTTGAAGTGGAACTTTTTTACATACAATGAATGAATGGCATGTTCGTTTTCTTTCATGAAATGCTGTATCCCTTCAGTTAAAAAAAAAAGAATGAATCGCTCATGTGCGAAAAAGCTAGGCAAAGTTGTTATTTACGAGAAAATATTCAACATATCCTAATCTGTTTCTATCGTGAATTTTCACGCCTACCTCCTATACCAAACGTCGCGGGTTCGGACCCAGGCAGTCCGATGATTTTATTAAGCCATTTGGATACCAGATGGCTTAAATAGAAATGCCTGACCCCACAATAGATATTACTCTCTATACAACGGCTATCGTCAAAGTCCTTATATGGCCTTAAGTTGCCGAAAAGACTGTCATGAATCCCTCTGTAACAATGTCGAGTGTGCCAATGAGAAAAAATAACCAAATATAAAACTATCGTGAATTTTACGAACAATTTTCACTTCGCTAGTGTGTAAATATAAGATTTTTTTTTTTTTTACTTTTGCGTTGTGAAGTTCCAATGACACGAAAATTTTTAATAGAATAGTTAGAAACATCGTATTATTGAAAAAAGTCCCATTAATGTCTATAGAGGATTTTTAATAAATAAACATCCTTAGAAAAGAGAGAGCATCGTTTGAGGTATAAACAAAGAAAGACTCCTCCCTCGGGATTCGAACTCACAACCTTTGCGGTGAAGTAGGCCAAAGGTTCCCTTTTACCCTATTGGAGAATGAAATATTTAATAAAGCATTTAATTCGAAGTCCCGGTGAAAGTTGAAATTCCTAGAAATTGTTAGGTGAAAACTCAATAGAATTTATTATTTGCTCAGGGTGGAGTTGTTGGAAGTTATTTTTTTATTTGAATTGAAAGATGGCAGCTAACAGACAGGTAAAGTAGACATCTATCTCTCTTTCTGCATGTTTGTCAAATATGTGGAAAATTCCCACCCTTTCTAAAATAGAGCTCGCACAAATATTACTATGTCTTAATAATAAAATTATTTTAAATAATATTTGACACAAAAATTGAGTAAAGTGAGGAGAGCTACCATAAGGGACAAGACTATCATCCATGTACAGTCGGCGCCACAAGTGCCTGATGTGCTCGAGAGTGGAGCCTTGACCCTTAAGCCACCCGGAGATGATCAATAAAATTGACAATTGCAAGAATGTCTCACTTAATAAGTACGTTGGCCCAACTAGCCAGGAGTAATGATACATAAATTTACATGTATTGCCTTATTGACCAACTCCGGGACTTTAACAATTTTGAAGGACTGAAGATGGGTAAATAAAATTCACCCGAAACATCTCGTTGAATTGTGACTTTATTGATTTAATCTATATATTATCTATCTAGATATTCTACATAGTAATTTTTGGGGCCACCCACTTTAGTTTCCGTCCTGCTTATAAATGAGACAATAAGTCTATATTTTACAAAAAAAAAAAATCTCGTTTGAACTCCAACAAAAATAACTTTCAGAGTAGTTTATCTCCGATCTATTATAATAAAAATCTTTAATAATTTTTTTTTTTTTTAATTAAACTTTTATTTTGAATGAAAATGATAAGAGATCGAATAAAAAGAGATAGAAAGGATAGCAAGATAATAGATTCTGAAATATTTTGGAAATTTCCAAACAACGACGCATAATACGGTTGTATACTGCATATATAGTCGGTAGTAAATATTCATTGGGCATCTTATTTGTTACTAAAACAACAATTTCCATTATCCGCCCCCACCCCCCTTGTTTGATGTTTTAGCGGTTGGGGGTGATTGAAATGCTGAGGATTGAACATTCCGAGTGATTAGCTCCATTGATTTAATTAAACATATTGTATAACTCTAGAGCGATGCACCTTCAAAATTTGATAGAGATCAGAACCCCATTGAATTCGAACGCTCCATTTATAAAACAGGAAGGTAAAGCTGTCTGAGTCAGCAAGTTCATTTTTTTATTTTTCTCTATTGTCTTCTTTTTTTTTTTTCATTAATAAAAAA
>JAKCPI010018893.1:0-31456 GCA_023213315.1 Euborellia annulipes | reverse complement strand
GCTTTGAATAAAACATAAGTGGGTGTGCAATACCCCCTATTCTAGGGTGCTGGCTGGTCCTAAAACACAGGAAGCTCTATTTGTTTATTAATTTTAAATTCTTTTTTATGATTATCCGATTAGTCTTTTATAGTCGCCATAAATGCATGTCAATACATGCCACGGGATAATAATAATTGATGGTTATTTAATAGAAACAGGTTGTTTTGTTTGTTGCAACTGATTGTATATCCGGATTATCTTTTGTATTATATTAAATCTTGGATGACGAATTTATTTATATTTTCTCATTTAAAATAACAGAAGGTAATAATTTATTTAACTACTCTATTTTTTATTTATTAAAGTGAAACTTTATTTTATTTTTTTTTTTTATGAGTAACGTAGGGTCGTTTATCCAACTTGAAAATTGATTCTTATTAATTAAATAAGTAAGGGTAAAGTTTCCTAAGGATGGAATCTGAAATTCCTCTTTTAGATATTTATAAATATCTTACATTATGCCCTCGGGGCTGGTTTGGGCGTTAGCGTGCTAACCTTGTGTACCAAAAGTCGCGGGTTCGAACCCCAGGCAGTCCGATGATTTTATTTAAGCCATTTGGATACCAAATGATACCTAAATGGATACCTAAATAAGAATGCCTGGACCCCCAATAGATATATTAAACGTACAGTATCGTTTAAAGTCTTAAATGGCCTAAGTTGCCGAAAAGACTGTATGAATGTGAGTGTGAATGAGAAAAAAAGTGTGTGTTAAAAAAAAAAAATATCTTACATTATTTTAGAAAGTAAAAGAGGCAATAGATTGTAATTTTGAAAATATTTCAGAATCTGCAAGTACAATTTTTGAATTTGTCGGGCATTTATTTAGTTTTTTTTTTTTGTTCTTGATTTTCTACGACTCCCGCGCATTTATGTCATGCATGCAAATTTTTTTTTTTTTTTTTTTTGTAAAAAGATAATACAAAGAATTATATAAGAATTATGTTTCATTAAAATTTATTTGAAATTTGATATGGACCTTGAACTAAACCCCACCAGATTATTTTCGATAGTTGAAATAAAACTTTTTTTTAAGAAAATATAAAAAAAGGTGATTGGTTAAAAAAACATTATGTTCAAAGAACAAATTTTTGCACTGTTCGTTAACAGATTATTGATATTTTTATGTAGATAAATCTTCACACCTTCTCGCATTTTCTGAAATTTGTTTTGCGAAAGTTTCATTTTTCTGAATATACGTTTTTTTTGTCGGAATATACAAAAAAAAAAAACCTCGTCGTTTTAAGTTCAAACTCTTTGTTAGTGGACCTCCACTGTATTGCTTTCGTAAAAAATTGAATTTTAATTAGAAATATATCAGGCTTTTAATTTTTTTCTAACTAGGCTTCGGATGCTTACTATTTCTTTCTCAGGCCTATTGAAGTGTTGCGTTTTTTTTCCTGTGATATCTAAATTTTCCACAAGTTCGATTTTAAAACATAGCTGGTAAAAATGGAGATATTTTTACCTATGATAGAAATGCTATTATATTAAGTGGAAAGCTGAATCATCAATATTCTTTCTACAATTATTGAAGAAAATATTTTTAAGATCACTCACTGACACTTTATCAAATAAGCATAAATATTTTTCAAGCCTAGTCAAAGAAGATGCTCTGAAACTTTATAATATCCAAAATATGGGAAACTAAGAAGCAATGAAATGGATTGTTTGATCTCACTGGTTTCCCAAATCAAAACCCCGGGCTGCTGTTTAGTGAAAACCAGGAAGTTAAAAGAGAGCAGAGAAGGGATTTCACCTTTTCTTTTCTCTATTTATCCCCGCCTTCCAAAACTGACACACATCAATTCCCTAAGTAGTGTCACAATATACACGATTGTTTTTATTTTCTATTTCCCTTATCTCTCTCTCTCTCTCTCTCACTCTCTTGGCTGTTCTTAATGAAATGAATGTGAAATGGTTTAGAAATTTAGAAGAAAATAATTTCTATTAAAGTGTTTTTTCTTTTATAATGAGGAAAAACAAATAATACAGTATGAGATTTTTAAAAATCATATTCAAATTTTGATATGCAATTTGCCATCTATTTTTTTTTTTATTTTTTTACTTTTTTTTGATATAGACTACATATTTCATCTAAAAAAAATAATCCCAGAAATAACAAAAAATTGAGATAAATGAAGACATTTTTGTAAAATCTCTTCTTCTTCTTCTTCGCCTTTATGATTCCCGCGGTGCGGGGTCGGCGGTTGGGGGATGGGGATTTTTGCTACCGGGAAGGAATAGAACAGGCCGTCGCACGGTCTGACGCCTGTTGAAAATATAGAAGAAAAGAGACTGACATGCAAAGAACAGAAGTAATGCTAGTCCCAGCCAGGGCAGCTCGTGGTCGCCATACCCGTACCCACAAGACGTGGGCAAAGACGAGGCCCCTGAGCAAATTTTTGTAAAATCTTCGCTGAGATAAAATATTGATTCCGGCCGGCTGTTTCGAGACTCCTTATTTAATAGATAGAATAATTTTTTTTTAAACACCAACTCTTCCATCATTTATTTCTTCATCTTTTGAATTTTTAAGAAGATTCCCTTTCAATGATGTACTCTTCTAAAAAAGTACTCGCCGGTACAGTTGACCTTCCAAGTGCCTGATGTGCGCGAGAGTGAAGCCTTAGCTCAGTCAACAAAAACCAATATTAAAAATCAACTTTATTTAATGCAACTGAAGGGGGGTTAGACAACACTTCCGATGGCTAAGCATTTTGGTTGCCTAAGCTCAAGGCTCCACTCTCGAGCACATCAAGCTCTTGTGGAGTGGACTGTAGAGAATCTCTACTTAAACTAGAACATCCACCCTAGTTAACCAGAATTGAACGAAGAGGGAGAGTTAGAAATTGGAAATGATTGGCCGGTCTACAGTCAGAGACCGGTTGAGTCTTGGTTCCTTGTAAAAAAATAGGCAAGGTCCTTCGGAAGCCACGCTAGACTACATTTATTATAATTCATAAAGAAAATTGTAATTAGTGTTCTGACTGGCAACTGGAGAGGTTATTTAATCCCCACTGGCCCTGGTAGCAGCTCTTTCCAATTGGAACAAAGAAAGAAGGTAAAAAATAAAGTGAGGCCAACTACTGGATCACAAAACATTCGTATCTTATCTGAGAGCCGACGCTCCGAAGGTTGTTTGTTCCTAACTTGAGGTTTTGTTGGCCTCGACTTTTTTTCCTCTTTTTTTTATTTTTTTCTTTTTTTGTTTATATTATGTGTCTGTGCGAATTTATATCTAGTTCATTGTATATATTATCCTGACCTACTAGATTTTTTTTTTCAGTTTGTATTTCCTCCCATTCTATGATAAAATATTTACTAAACTATAAATCAATTCATTTTTTCATTAAAATGACGGAGTGAAGCTAAATTTGTTCGATATAACCTTGTTAATAATTTTTTTCATTCGTTTTTTTTATGATTATAATTTTTTATACATAGGCCTAGGTGTTTAATGTTTTCTAATTCGTTCGTTGAGGTTCTAATTATTCTTATTGCACTATTAGGGATTAAGTATGTGGCTTCATGCCAGATACCGGCCAGGTTTAGACTAGGCATACTGGGGTAAATAAACAGGAAATGAATTTTTTTTTCTAGTTTTGAGGGATTAATTAAAAACAACCGTAGATGGAACTTTTAAAACCAAAGTAAAAATAATTTGCAGCAAGGTTTAAAAAATTTATTTTCTTATATTCCTTCAAATTTCAAAAACATAATATAACCTGACTTCCTTTGTATATAAAAACCCCCCCTTTTTTTTTTTTTTTTTTTCTTTTTTTTAGAAAAGAAAAAAAAAAAATTAAAAAGAGTTGGAAAAAAAAAAAAAAAAACAAAAACACAAAAACACCAAAACCCAAAAAAAACTCTACATTTTTTTAAAAATTAATTTAAATTTTTTTCTTTTTGATTAAAGGTTAATTCCAAAACCCCAAATTATTTACCTAAATACTAATTCCTTCATAATAAAAAACCCACATCCTTCCAAACAAACACAACCACCAACCAAAACCCCACACCAAAACACTTTTTTAAAAATTTAGGACTCGATTTTCACAGTTCAAACATTTTCCCTCTCTATATTTTACCTATATATAAGGAAAAAAAAAGTAAGAATCCCCCCCCCCCCCCCAAATAATTCTTGGCAATGGAGTTCCTACATAATTGTTTTTGGAAAAGTTTTGGAGTGGTGAAAATCCCAATTTTCTTTCTTTTTTTTTTTAAATAAATATGTTTATGGTTTGTACGTTATACAAGTTTTTAGAATGTCAATATTGATGGTCTTAAAGCCACCGGACGCGAATCCGGACTCAATGCAGTCGGATGTATATTTATTTTTTATACAATATATCGTATTTTTAATAATTACCCCAACAGCACAAAATATTTCAGCAATGTTGCAGAAACATTGCGAATCTTGGCAACATTGCAGCGGCAATATTCCAAACTAGCAATATTGCTGTTTGAGCTGCAATATTGTCAACATTGAGCAAGATTGCAATATTCCGTGCTGTGGGGTAGTATCGTCTAATGCAGGGGTAGTCAACCTTTATTTTTATCGGCCGCTCCCTTTTGTACTTCTATTAATCAAATTTTCTAAGTACCTACTGATTAAAATTATTTGATTATGACCAAAAAAAAAAAAAAAACAACAATATCTTGAGTATGGCTGATTGATGTATAAATTAGGAAAATAACTTTGCTTTAGAAATTACAGAAAGTTAAAGCATACTAAGTAAAATAATAATTCCATTTCAAAGGTTTTAAAAAATTAAAAAAAAAAAAGAAAAAGCTTTTTTATCGAACAAAACTCCTACCACCCACCAAAAAAGGTGGAACGCCTATTAGGGGGCGTAAGGACCACGTTGACTACCACTGATCTAAAGTCTATATGGCTTAAGATGCCGAAAAGACTAAAATAAATAAAATATTTTTTAGACATGGGACACCGTAGAATTACAGGAAACACGCATACTTCAAATATTATCTACTACTATTGAATAGTTTTTTTTTTTTTTGTTAAACTTATCCTTTCGGCACTTTCGGTTTTTGAACTTATATTTTATTTTTATTATTTTATCGATGGTTTCCCGGGATGTTCTACACGCTGGACCACCCACCCGCGCTATTTAAGTACTAATGATTTTGTAAATCTAAAAAAATTAAAAATTCATTAATGAGTCAATTTTTAACTATTTCAAAAGCTAGTTAGAAAGTAAGTCAAAAATAAAAGAGGTTTCTTATTAACACTAATTCGCTTTCGTCATTGTTCTATTTATATATATACCTTATATATTCAAAAGAAAATGCATAATTTTCCAATATTATTAAAATCTGTTCTAATTTCATTTTCCACTTTTACTATAAAATATTGATTTCGATATTTTTCTCTCTCTCCCTATTTATTTACTATGGTGAAAGCCATCGAATGGTTCATTGCTTAAGTAGATATTAGATAATTCTATTATATATTGCTCCTTTTCTTTTTAGCAATACTCGACTGAATTGGGTTACAAACGATAAAAAGATGCAATCTAAAAAAACTAGGATAAGCTTATTTTATTAATCCTTTCTAATTTACGTTGATCTTTTAGTGTATTGCTAAATTTTTTCGGGATATTATTTTTTTATTTTTTTTTTTTTAATTTCGTGATCGTTGAGTCGTTTTTCTTTTTCGTCATCTGGATCTTATTTATCTTAAGATAATTGATATTATTGTTACTAATTTTTGATTTGATTAATTTTAAGGGTTTTTTTTGCCTTGACTGTCGTTTTACTTTCTCTTACCATATATATAGAGAGAAAGTAATAGATTCATGTCAAAAATTTGATCCCGAGGTTTTGTTAGAATATCTCAAGAACGAAAAGAGCTAGGAGGTTGAAATTTTATATTTAAGTAAGGTACCCATATGGGACATAATACGAAGCTTTTGAACAAAATCGGCCAAAAATTTACTGATACACTTTTTAAGTTTTTTTCGATTTTCTCAAAATTCGCTCAAACGATTTTGATTAAAATTCAAAAATCAATTATTTTTTAGATGCTTTTTACTTTCTCTTACCTATATGTATATATTAATATCCATATATATATATATATATGAGAGAGAGAGAGAGAGAAAGTATTGGATTCATGTCAAAAATTCGATGTCGAGATTTTGATTTTGAGGTGAATCAAAAAAAGTGGTTTTCGCGACATGGTCTGTCTGTGTGCCTGTCTGTCTGTGTGTGTTCAGTTTTAAGCATGAAGGAGTTGAGGTACGAGGTTGAAATTTTATATTTAAGTTTTGTACCCTCCTGGAGAGTGAAAATAAGCTTTTAAACAAAATCGCCCAAAGAGTACTAGTACTTTACTGATGTAGGCCTTTTTCAGTTTTTTTTTCGATTTTCTCAAAATTTGCTCCAATGACCTTTTTTTTTAATTCATAAATCAATTATGTTTTAGATGCTCTTTAAAATGTATATTTTCATTTTGTCATTGAAACCTTCTGAAGACCACTTTACTCTTGAACTCCATAGAAAAGATAGGAGAAATGGTTGCCATGGTAACAAAAATATGAATATTTTCCCAAGTTTATAAATTTTTCTAATATATCGGCGAAAACTAAATATATGTCGACACAAAAAAAATCTGATGTGAAAAGCACAGAGCACTACTTTCTCTTGCTAAAAGTAAGAGAAAGTTGTGTACTGTGCGGCCTTCTTAACATTCAGTATTATTATGTTGAAATAATAATAAAAATAGGACATGGCAAAGGTTATTATAGTATGATATCAATTTATATTTAAGGTTAATCGGAGAGAAATTTTGATTTTTTTTTTTCTTTTGTTACTGTTTACACTCTTGAGATTGTGAGATGAAGAGGGGAGGAATAGGAGAGAGTCGTTCACCATGAGAAAATGTGTAGTGAGTCACAGCGGAGGCTTTAGGGATAATTTTAGTTGTCCCCTGCAACGACGACATAGGACAACAGCAACGACGTCGTTTGTTGTTTATTTACGTGATGGTGGGCAACGACCTCCAGAACAGGAAGACGACGGCTTCCGGTCTCCCTAAATTTCGCCTAAAATCTTCTTCTCTCAGACATTTCATTGATTATTGAGTGTCCCAATCAGTATATTACACTTTCACTTAGATTTTTTTTTTCGGTCTTCTTCTTGAGTCACGATCCTAATGACCCAAAAGGGCGTTCGTTCGTTGGTTGGTTGAAGCAGGGATTCTTTGGGTTGAGTTTCACCAACTAACTTCTCTCTCTCCTCTCTCTTTCTCTCACTCCATCCACCCACGCGTGATTGGACTTTCTCTTTCGTTACTTGTAACTGACCCTGATTTCTTCATATCAAAAAAAGTTCTCTATTTAAAATTAATATTTAAGAAAATTTTTTTATCCATTTACCATTTCCCCAATAAAAACACTATATTTCTAATTAAAATAGAGAATTATTTAAGATAAACCCTTTCTATATAGTTATAAAAAAAAAATCTCTCCGTTCCAGAAAGTGCACTGATGTCCCTCCTCTCCTACTCTGACTGCACACTGGACCATGGATCTAGATATTAAAATAATCACTTTGCACTCCATTTCCATTCGAGAACAGCGAATAAAAACAATAAATTCGATGAAATAATTTTTTTTTTATGGAAAGTAGTACAAATTACAGTTTTACTTGAATAAATTTTTGACTTGTTTTGAATAAAAAAAAAAAAAAAAAAAATTGTCTTTGAATCGAAGACTATACCATATTCATCCGTCCAAATTTATTCAAATTAAGTGTAATCAGTGTAATTTAAATAAATTTGTTCGCTTAAAACTGCTGCCCATGGAGCCTTAGATCTTTGAATTCACTTCACTTTTCTAGTTTGGGGTTCTTCAGAACTGAGATTGTGTCAATTCCGCGGCTAAATTAATTTCTCATTCATTTTCACACTTTTTTCTCATTCACACTCACATTCACCCAGTCTTTTCGGCAACTCAGGCCATTTAAGACTTTAGACGATAACCGTTGTAATTAATATATATATAACATGTTATTTGGGGTTCAGGCATTTCTATTTAAGCCATCTAGTATCCAAATGGCTTAAATAAAATCATGGACTCTGGGTCCGAACCCGCGACGTTTGGTATAGGAGGTAGGCACTCTCATTCATTTTCATTCTTGAATATTTATTAAACACACCCTTCTGACTACATAACTTAGGAGCGGTTGCTTCACTTCTAGCAAACTAACAAACTTATCCGACCGATAGCGAATCATCGATAAAGTAAACAAGAACATGCTTAACCTTCGAGTTAAAAAAATTATTTTTTTTTAACATATAATTAGCTATCTGAGGCGTAAGGAAAGTTTTGTGAAGTTAGCTAATTAATAAATGCCTTCGGTGGGCTTCGCGCCTAGCTAGGGTCCTTCGCCCCCTTGAACCCTCCGCTAGCTGGCTCGGGCCCGCCTTTTCTTAATTATAAGAAGCCCTGTCTCCCGCTTGAGCTGGCTTCGCGTCTAGACAAGGTCTTTGCCCCCCTGGACTCCCTCTCAGCTGGCTCTGGTCCGCCTACGGTGCCCTCGCCTTTTCTTTATTTTAAACATTCACACTTTTTTCTCATTCACACTCACACTGTCTTTTCGGCAACTCAGGCCATATAAGACATTTACGATAACCGTTATTGATTTAATATACATATATGGGGTCCAGACATTCTTATTTAAACCATTGGGTATCCAATTGTCTTAAATAAAATTATCGGACTTCCTGGGGTCCGAACCCGCGACGTTTGGTATACGAGGTTAGCACACTAACCTCTCTACACCAAGCCCCGAGGGCGCCTTTTCTTAATTATTAAAAAAAAAAAAATTATTACTATTCCAATCCAGTGCCTTCTTGGATTATTAATCATATTAATTGTCATCATGAGCATATATATATTTAATCATATGAATAGCTTAACTAGATGTGAAAATTCGTTTTAGGGAATTTATTTGTATTACCGGTACATATTCCCAGCTCTGATGATGATCGAAACATTATCTAAAAGATTGTAAATAAAATTAAACCATTAAACGTATGTTCTTTTCTTTATTTATTCTTGAAATTAATTGTAAAGAACAAACTTCTTTTCAAATGAATATTGCGTTACTTTTGTTCCGTGTTTTATTATTAATTAAAAACCTCATTAATTTCATTATGATATTTATAAATGTTCATTTTTACTCTCTCTGTCTCTCATTCTGAAAAGTGAAATTGTTTAATTAAATATACACCATCTTTTAATTAAACAAATATTTTGCGTAATATTAACATATGTTTATTTATTAGTATAATATATGGAAGATGAATGTAGTTTTATATAAATTAACATCAGTACAGTGAGCGCTACAATTAAGTCCCCACCTGATATCTAGAGCTTTAAGTATATGATTAATAGTGAATTAATTTTAATTTGAAAAGGTAAAATAAAATAATTTACCAGATTTTATTTTACATTTTAATTATTAAAATTATTTCACTATATACCATATACTTAAGGCTCTACATACTAGGTGTGGACTTATTTGTGGCGCTTACAGATGGCGACCTCGAGTTCCCCGAACTAGTGCTTATTCTAATTATTTTCTTTTTATTTCTGATTTTTTTGATATACCGACCGGTAAAGAGAAAATAAAAGTATTTTTTTTATAAATTTTACTTGTATTAGCAACTAAGGTGTTTACACTATCAGTCGCATAATTTTTGTTCGAAGGTCTATAGAATATATTAATAACTGACTCTTTAATCTATGCTTTCGAGTAATTTCAACATACAAAAGTAAAGTATGCACATAAAATAAAGATCATTATAATCATTCTAGTAAATTAGAATTGAGAGTTAAATTTAAACAGGTATCCGTTGACTCTGGTTGAAACAATATAGATATCTGAAGTTGGCATAGTCACTGTTGAAATAGCATGTAAAAATATGGATATGGAAATATAGAAAAGATGGATAGTTAGTTAATTAGAAGTGAAACAATCGGCCCTTAGTGTTTTAAATTAATTTTACTCATATTTTAGTTCGTTAAAAAAATAGTTTATTTATTTGATTTATCATATAATAATAAGATTAAATTTATTATATATAAATTAGTATAAATTAAATTTAATTAACATAATCTAATTCGTTGAACTTTGTTTGTTGCAGGCTGCCTGTGGTGAGTGACTGCTCGTCACAGAACGGGCGGGTCAGCTCTAACCACGCGGGCAGCATGGCTGTATCCCGGGTTTCGAGCCCGCCCCCACCTGAAGTCAATACTCCAGTTGCAGAGAATTGGTGCTATACACAGGTAATCAACTACTTTTCATTTACTCTTTTTAATTATTCTATAATCATACGGTAAATGATATTCTCCTCTAAAAAGTAATAAAAAAAAAAAATCAAAATAATTTGTTGGAGAAATTGTGTTGATAAAATTTCTAGTCAAATTATTGATAAACATCAATATATTGTCTTATTAAGACATCTCTGAAATTAAGACTTCTAGGCCAAGGAAAGCTTTAAAAAAAAAACAAATTCAAATTGAGATAGGAATTAATATAAATAAATTAAAAAATTCTGACTCGTTTTAAGGTGTGCATTTGTGTCTTCACAAACATGATGTTAAAGATACATAATAAATATGAAACTTTTTTTTAACGCCAGCTATTTAGATTAGTTAATTATTCAATCAAAGTATTTTTTGAATTCATTTAAATAATTTTATTAAAATAAAATCTGTAAAATAATCATAATTTTTGATGACTTACTTTCTCTTACCTATTTATGTATATATAGTGATCATGTCAAAAATTCGATGTCGAGATTTTGATGGAAATTGGTCTGGGTGGGGATATATCTTTCTGTCTGAGGGTGTGTAACGATTTTATGAATGAAAGAAATGAGCTACGAGGTTGAAATTTTATATTTAAGTTTGGTACTCTCCCCGACATTTAAAATAAGCTTTTGAACAAAATCGGCCAAAAAGTACTAGTTCTTTACTGAAGTACTTTTCAGTTGTTTTTTTTTTTCGATTTTCTCAAAATTGGCTCAAATGATTTTGATTAAAATTCATAAATCAACTATTTTTTAGATGCTCTTTGAAAAATTTTTCATGAAAATTGTTTGACCTACTTACACTTTGCTAATGTAGTGATTTCAGATTTTTTCAAATTTATTTTCCGGCTCTTCCTTCTATATAGCCAATTTTAAATCCCTATGGTGATTCGCATGTTAATTTCGATTCAAAAGGGGGTCCCCTCCCCCCCCCCCTTTGGAACTTTTTACACATTTAAATTTTTTTTTCCATTTCTTATGAAATTTTGTATTTATTTAGGATTCTCTATTGTTTATAAAATTTCCGAATTAGAGACTAAAATTTTGAAAAATAACTATAGTTTATTTCAAGCAGTTAACATTTAAAATCCACAGAGCTTATGGAAATTTTGAATCAATTGACTTTTTACTTTTTTATTTATGAAACGCAAGTAGTCAAGTTTGGAACTAAGATGCTCTGGGAAACTAAATATATATCGACACAAACGATACAGTACACAACTTTCGATTAACGAAGATAAGAGAAAGTTATGTGCTGTGCGTTAAGCCACACCAGATTTTTTTTAGTAATTTTAACAGAATACTCCCAAGAGAAATTAATTTAAATGCATGTATTGAATTTACGTTTTTTTCTCAATATCTGTAAAGACTTTTTGGGGTCAAAGAATGATTTTCAACTCCACTTCCGTATTCGAGTCAAACACGCAATTGACTTCATAAGAAATCCTCTTCTATACTCCCAATAGGGCATTTTTTTATCACTAATCTTATTTATTGGCGTTTGAGTATTTAAATATATCAAATCAAACACGATAATCATAAATATATGGAACGAAATTCATATTTTTTTTTTTTTTGTCTCGAAATGTCTGGCTCAACAAAAAAGTTAATTTCTAGGTTATTTACCCCCAGCCAAATATTGAGTATGTCCAGTTTAGAATTCGACATGCAATTCCTCTCTGGTCATGCAATGGGGTAGTTTACTTTTCAGGTCCTTCTTCCACAACAGGAAATAAATAGAATACTATTAAATATTCTTCTGAAAAACTTCTATCCCTACAATTTAAAAAATATTTTTACTGACTTTGCTTATCATTCTGTCGTTTAATTTATTCGTTTAGAAATTATAGTTTCTTTGTCGTTCGTCCCAATCATGAGCTACAAGGTTGAAATTTTGTATTTGTTAGTTATCCTTTCGGACATTTAAAATAAGCTTTTGAACAAAATCGGCCAAAAAGTACTAGTACTTTACTGAAGTACTTTTCAGTTGTTTTTTTTTTCGATTTTCTCAAAATTGGCTCAAATGATTTTGATTAAAATTCATAAATCAACTATTTTTTAGTTGCTCTTTGAAAAATATATTTTTCGTGAAAATTATTTGACGTACTTACATTTTACTAATGTAGTATTTCAGATTTTTCAAATTCATTTTCCTGCTCTTCCTTCCATAGAGCCAATGTTAAATCCCTATGGGGATTTGAGTGTTAATTTCGATTCAAAAGGGGAGAAATTATAGTTTGTTGTTAAAAATATTTGTCGTTCGTCCCAATCATGAGCTACGAGGTTGAAATTTTGTATTTAAGTTAGGTATCCTTCCGGACATTTAAAATAAGCTTTTGACTAAAATCGGCCAAAAAGTACTAGTTTACTACTTTATTGATGTTCTTTTTCAGTTTTTTACGATTTTCTCAAAATTGGCTTTAACACTTTTGATTAAAATTCATAAATCAACCATTTTTACAAAGTATAAGCTTATCAGTAAAAATTTTCTTGAAAATTATTTGAAGTACACTTTACTAATGTACTTTACCAGATTTTTCAAATTCATTTTTTGCCTCTTCCTTCACTAGAGCCAATGTTAAGAGTTTATGGGGATTTGCATGTAAATTTCGATTCAAACTCTTCTACTCTTTGGAACTTTTTACACATTTTGAAATTTTTTTTCCCAATTCTTATGAAATTTTGTATTAATTTAGGATTCTCTATTATGTATAAATTATCTAATACATCTATGAGATTAAAATTTTGCAAAATAACCATTAAAAAAAAAAATTATTCTCTTTAATAATTTTTTTTTTGGATCATCACATTTAGTATTTATTTATATTCGCAAAATATTGATAATATAAAGCAGTTGTGTGCGTATATGTGTGAATGTATATGTGGTCTAAATTGTGAAAGCGAGATAACCCAAAAACTATTTGCACTATCTTCACTATTTAGGTTACTAATTAAACACAGATGAGCTGATTAGTTTTGTTGCCAGTTCTCTAACAGAATTAAATTAAATTGCTTACCTGATCTATCTATTTATAAAAGCGACGGTTCCGCCCCTTTTTTTCGGTGTCTTAATTTTTCATAATTCACATCTCATTCATTTGATGGCTCCCTTTACTACTAATCCTGTTGCTGCTGCTTTCATTTATTATTATTAGTGGAGTAGAAATTGAGCAATTGGCCATTTGAGGCCCAGCATAAAAATGAATCATTTTCTCTCTCCTCTCTCTCCCTACGAGGTCAACTCATTAATTCCTTCTATAATCCAGAGCGGGTCAAAGACCTCCTAGGAGAGGGAGTTTTAAATATTATTATTCGCTAATTTTGAAAGAGTTATTTTTACTTTCACCTTTAGACATCAAGCACATACTTTACTAATAAAAATTTTCTAATCAAATGAAAAATATCTAAATATTTAATTTGAAACTAAAAATATTTATTTTTTCTTGAGGCTATTATTGTCGATAAATAGCATAATCATGATCGATTAATTTATAATTTTGAGTTAATTATAAATATAGTGGATCTGTTATAGACAATAAACGCCTGGAGAGAAAATAAATATTTTTAGTTTCATTCATCATATTGCAAAAATAAAATATTTAGGTATATTCTATTTATTTTATCAAAAAATACAATATCCCTTTGAAGTAGTAAAAAAAGATATAATCAGGCCCGCTATAGCGAATCTAGTCCCCTTTATAGAGGAGACTAAGCGGGTAATCTGTGAATTACAGGAATTGGAACACAACTCGGGTTCGAATCCGGCCTACCGCAAAAAATTATTTACCATTTCCCCTAAAAATTGAATCACATATCTCAAATATCATAAATTAAAATTAAATTACAAATTAAACACTACGTTATTTGTTTCAAAGGTTATTAATTATAAAATCAACACTTGATAAGTATTTCGATAATTCCTTGATCTTACATTCAGAATGTAAGCACTTCTGATGATCAAGGGTTAATTTTATAATTAATAAAACCTTTGGAAAATAGTGTTTAATTTGTATATTTAATTTTAATGTATAAAATGTTTAAAACGGTCGAAATCTTATTTTAATATAATAATAGTTTAATTTTATAAAGTTAATGCCGAGTTGGATTTGTGTCGTTGACTAGAATGCAAATCGGTCAGCTTATCTATTGTATATTTCGTGATTGGAAGGCTGATGGGTCTTAAGACCTCCCCATTCTTATTTTATTTATTATTCGGCTGCTCCCTTCAGTCCCTTTTTCCAATTCCCGATTATAATCCGAAATGAGGGACTCTTCATTTTCCCAACTAACGGGCATTTACAGCCCCTTGGACTTCTTTCCATCTCCTCGGAAATATTAATCTAGTTTCAAATAAATTTGTATTCAAATGTTAAAAAAACCATTTTTTCGACTGTTTTATAAATTGTGACAAGTTTTTTCAAATGCCCAAAAATAATTAATTAAATTAATTAATATGGCAGAAATAAAGGGACTTATAATCCTTTGAAATATATACGCTAGGGGCTATTGGTTATATATTCTATCAATATACAGTGTTTGAAAAAAATATTCATTAAGTTTTTTTTTTTTTTATCATAATTAAATTTATCGATTTTAACCAAAAAGAATCTACTAAAAAAACATTATTATAAAGAAGCTAAAAATCAAGTTTGGGCAGAATTTTTTTTTTTTTTGAAAATACCTTAAAATAAAATACGAAAACCAGGACAGGAGGCAATAACAGCTAGCAGAGTCACATAACCGTATTCATAGTCATTGCTTGAGGAACAAGGATTCCCTATGCCTATATAAATGTATAGATATAAGGATTCCTTCTTCCTCAAGGAACGACTATGAATACCGGTAAAAGTGAGTTCTTTAGACGTCACTCGAAGCAAATATACTTGGACTGCTGCTTCTTGATTATGTCAAAGTGTACAGTACATTGTACAGTCACTACCATTTAAATCAAATTAACCTAATTCCTTTACTTATACGAAACCTCCCCCCCCTCCCCCCATAGCACTAAGGGCCGGTAGCTTCATCTAAGGGTAGTTAGTGGAGTCTTTGTTAAGTGGCTTTTTTTTGTAGTGCAGAAACCCTCTTCAGTTTTATTCTTATAGTAAAATACATCTCATCATTTTATTTTTAAAAGAAGTAGATATGAAGGCGAAATAAAACAAGACTTCTTTTCGGCCCGAATTATTTAATTTTCCTCTGTCGACGTTTCGGGGCTAAACGTCACCCATCTTCAGGAACTACAATATATTACAAGCAATACATATAATCAGGATTATTATTATATTATATTTTTTTTTTATATAATACACATCAAACACACTCAACAGACAGAAAGGCATTATAAATCTACTTAAAAAGTTGTTAAAAAATTCTTAGCCCTGACTCCTTCAGTTGTTAGCTAAATTAGAATGTTAGTATATTTTATACTATACAAATAGTATAAAATATACTAATATTCTAACTTACTCTAACAACTGAAGAGTCAGGCAAGAATTTAACACTTTTTAAGTAGATTTATAATGCCTTTCTGTCTATTGAGTGTTTGATGTGTATTATATTAAAAAAAAATAATTCTGATTATATATATTGTTTTTAATATATTGTAGGTCCTGAAGATGGGTGACGTTTAGTCTCAGAAGCTTCGGCAGAGGAAAATTAAATAATTCGGGCCGAAAAGAGTCTTGTTTTATTTCGTCTTCAATCTCTATTAAGGCCCTCCTCCACATTGTTTTAGAAGTAGATATATTTATTTTTGTTTTGACTCAACTTCTTTTAACAATAAAAAAGATGAGATGTGATATATTTTACAATATGTCAAAGGTTAGGCGCTTGCATCAGATGTAGCCATTTTACTTTCAATTGGATAACCCAACTTTCGAGTATATATTAATATATATGTGTATATATGTTGAATTTTTTGCCAAGGTCTCTGTTAAATTAGCCCGAGCCAAAAGTTCTGGGTACGATTTACCAAAGGGGTGATATTAGAAACACAAGACTGGCACCAGCATCCTATCTTCACGCATAAAAATAACAGAAGCATTCTTCATTCTATCCCTTTTTATTTTGTTATTATTCATTTTATGTAAGTCGGAATTATATTTCTAGGATATATGGCAAGGTGTTGATGATGATTATTTGAATATTTTCTAATATCCAAGTTGGAACTATGCTCGAGGGTTGGTAACTCCCTCTGGCGAGTCGAATATTCTCCTAAGGTGGTTTTCAAAGACGCTTGTAAAGTTCCAGTCAATATATCGATAAAAATATTTTGTTAGCATTTAATGGCTACAAACATTTTAATAGCGCTAAAAGAAAAATAATTTTAGTTACTCAATTTAAAAAAAAATCAATGTAAAAATTTTAATATTATTTAAAGGGAAAGTGAAAACATTTATGAATCGAGTATAGTATTATTATCTATAAATAAAAATATATATAAATTGTATATATAAAAGCCTCAATCGAAGTCCAAGCCAAAACGTAACATAAACTAACAGTGTTATATTTATTGAATTCTATATTTAATGATATTAAAAAAAAAAAACTGTAATAAAAAAAGACTGTCAACTACTTTTTTTAAAATTATTTTTAGAATGAATGTCTTATGTTTTTCTCTCTACCATTTTTGAGTGAAAGATCGTGTATTTTTTGCACGTTAAAAATAAATATCGAATGTTTGTGTGTTTTTCGTTTCTTTTTTTCCACATAGTTTTTGCTCTATATACATATATATCTAAAAAAAAAAAAAAAAACCTGAACGAAATTTACAGAGGAAAAATTGTAATTTTATTTGGTATATATATAAATATATATATATTAGAATCCCTCTGAAAATTTTGTATTGTTTGTGTGTATTTTTATTAATTATTATATTTATGAATGTTCCAATCATATTTGAAGTGTTTTTTATATAAAGCAGACAAAAAAACAAACAAAAAATCTGTTGGCATCGGAATCCAAAAAGTTGTATTTATTTATTTATTTTTTTTTATAAAACCTATTAACTAATAAATAACCTTCTTATACGTAATAATCTCTGATTTTATAAAAAGGAAATAAATCAATATTTTATTAATAAAAAACATGTCAACGAAAATTTGTAATAAAATATTAACGTTTCGGTTGAATTTGAGTGAAAAACTCTTATTAGAGGTATATTAAATAAACGGTGCGATGTAAAAATTTTTTGCGCATCGCGGAAGCGACAGGCAGTCAACGGTTTGCCTCTAATCTCGCCAGCGGTCATGGCAGAAATAATCAGTGCGCTTGCAAGTGGTCTTCCGCGCATGCGCTGTTTGTAATCTCGCCAGCGGTCATGGTAGAAATAACAAGTACACTTGCAAGTGATCTTCTGCGCATGCGTTGTTTGTAATCTCGCCAGCACTCATGGCAGAAATAACCAGTACGATTGCAAGTGGTCTTCTGCGCATGCGCTGTTTGTAATAGAACTGGGGATAAACGATATCTAACTGAGACGATGATGGTGAAGGAAGATGGGCCTCCCCTTCAGCCTAGTCTAAATCCAATATACCTAGAGGCTAGTTGATCCGTCATTAAAGCCTACGCTAGTATTGGATATAATTTGAAATTCAAACAAGGAACAGGAAATTACGTATAAGAAGGTATTTTACTAACTACTAGTTTTTGTTCCTTTATATACGACTAGCTGCGGTAGGGTTGCCTTCGGCAACCCTACCCCGCTAGACCCTGGCGGGCGGCGTCTCGGGATATGACTAAGAGTTTTCCAGATAAATGTATTTTAATTAATTATGAAAAAGAGTTTTTATTTTTTATTTTAAATATTTGATTAATATATTTTTCAATTATTAACACCCTAAGGAAGCGTAATTTTAAATTTTATTAAAAACGAATGAAAAATAAATTTCAGGGGGGGGGGGGCAGGGGGGGTGATTGAACTTTCTGAGGTCTAAAATACCATTTTTCAATTATTTACACCCTAAGGAAGCGTAATTTTAAATTTTATTAAAATCGAATGAAAAATAAATTTCAGGGGGGGGTCAGGGGGGTGATTGAACTTTCTGGGGTCTAAAATACCATTTTTCAATTATTTACACCCTAAGAAAGCAACATTTTAAATTTTATTAAAATCGAATGAAAAATAAATTTCAGGGGGGGGGCAGGGGGGTGATTGAACTTTCTTATGTCTAAAATACCATTTTTCAATTATTTACACCCTAAGAAAACGTCATTTTAAATTTTATTAAAATCGAATAAAAAATAAATTTTAGGGGGGGGTCAGGGGGGTGATTGAACTTTCTGGGGTCTAAAATACCATTTTTCAATTATTTACACCCTAAGAAAGCAACATTTTAAATTTTATTAAAATCGAATGAAAAATAAATTTCAGGGGGGTCAGGGGGGTGATTGAACTTTCTGATGTCTAAAATACCATTTTTCAATTATTTACACCCTAAGAAAGCGTCATTTTAAATTTTATTAAAATCGAATAAAAAATAAATTTTAGGGGGGTCAGGGGGGTGATTGAACTTTCTGGGGTCTAAAATACCATTTTTCAATTATTTACACCCTAAGAAAGCAACATTTTAAATTTTATTAAAATCGAATGAAAAATAAATTTCAGGGGGGGGCAGGGGGGTGATTGAACTTTCTGATGTCTAAAATACCATTTTTCAATTATTTACACCCTAAGAAAGCAACATTTTAAATTTTATTAAAATCGAATGAAAAATAAATTTCAGGGGGGTCAGGGGGTGATTGAACTTTCTGATGTCTAAAATACCATTTTTCAATTATTTACACCCTAAGAAAGCGTCATTTTAAATTTTATTAAAATCGAATGAAAAATAAATTTCAGGGGGGTCAGGGGGTGATTGAACTTTCTGGGGTCTAAAATACCATTTTTCAATTATTTACACCCTAAGAAAGCAACATTTTAAATTTTATTAAAATCGAATGAAAAATAAATTTCAGGGGGGGGGGGGGGCAGGGGGTGATTGAACTTTCTGATGTCTAAAATACCATTTTTCAATTATTTACACCCTAAGAAAGCAACATTTTAAATTTTATTAAAATCGAATGAAAAATAAATTTCAGGGGGGTCAGGGGGGTGATTGAACTTTCTGATGTCTAAAATACCATTTTTCAATTATTTACACCCTAAGAAAGCAACATTTTAAATTTTATTAAAATCGAATAAAAAATAAATTTCAGGGGGGGGTCAGGGGGGTGATTGAACTTTCTGGGGTCTAAAATACCATTTTTCAATTATTTACACCCTAAGAAAGCGTCATTTTAAATTTTATTAAAATCGAATGAAAAATAAAAAAAATAAAATTTTAGGGGGGGGGGGTGGGGGCGCAGAGCGGAAAAATCTTTTCAAATGTCGAATTGTTAGGGGGAGGAAGAGTTTTTATTTTTCATTTTAAAGATTTGATAAATATATTTTTCATAAAGCGAGTTAGATCCTGTTTTCCAATCCTTTGCTATGGGGTAATTGATAACCCCCAAAAAGGGGGGGTTCCCTACCCCTAATTCGATATAATGATAGCCTAAAACCACCCCCGGAAAATTCCCTACCCATTAAAAAAAAACTCCATGAAAATCGGTCCAGTAGTTTCGGAGTCTATGCGTTACAAACAGACAGACAGACAGACAGACAGACAGACAGACAGACAGACAGACAGACAGACAGACAGACAGACAGACAGACAGACAGAGATTGTCTTTTATATAATAGTATAGAAGTAAGATAGATACATTCGTTATTTATTATTCCCCTTTATGTTTCTAATTAGTTGAAGCAGTTTCAATTCCAAAATTCCCTTGATATAGAGACTTAGTGGCAGGTTGTCCGAAAGAAGTCAATTAAGTTTTATATCACTTCTCTAAATGGGAATTTTTAAGATTAAATAATTGCTTGATACGTCGCGAAATTTCTTGCATATATAAAATACCTATCTTAATATTAAGTGCATAATAATTTCTGTATTGTCATTCCTTAAGAAAAACGTTAAATAAATATCATTATTAGGTCATCATAGGGCAATCATCGATTTCTAAATTCCAGAATTAGTTATGCAATTATGATAAGGAATGTAATGGAGTTTTTTATACGTTTCTTTCTAAGGAAATCTGCACTATTTCTTAGTTTCTTGAGATACATAATAATTTGGTAAAAAAAGGCGATTTTAACATAATGATAAATAAATTAATAAAAATGGCTGTTATATATTAATCGTAAGGAAGAATAAAAAAGTATTTAAAATTCTTTTTAGTCGACGTTTCGGACGCCATTGGCGTCCTTCTTCAGGCCACATTTATTGAATTAGCGACCAAAATAATTTAAATAATTTTTTATTCCCCTGGCTGCGCATCTACCTTCCTTACGATGATAAATAAATTTGCAAGAGAAATTTCTTTTGTAATGGGTGAATAAGGTCCGAAGACCTATAATGACCAGTGATCAAGAAGAATATAGTTTTAAAAGAAAGCGAAGCAAAAAAAGGGGCACAATCAACTGCGGGAACTGAGAAGATTCCTGTTGAGATTAGACTTAAAAGTCTGAAGATTTGGGGAAGATAAACAATATAATCAAGCAAAGATGTTTATATAAAAAGAAATTTTTGCTCTTTTTTAAGGATTTTTCGCTTTGACACTCTCAACATTCGTATCATATATTTAGCCAGCTAACAAAACACTGATAAAATTTCATTCGTTAATTTCTATAATAATAAATTATCTAAATATAATAATTATTTTGATAATGCAAGAAGACATGTGATACTTTGTGTTTTCCTCCTTTGTGTTGCAATTTTTTTTTTTTTTTTTATAAAATCATGGAGCCGAATTATGATGAAGATTTATTTTCCAATGTGTTCTTCCAATTTCTTCAAAGTGAACATGACAATTTACTTGCAAGGGCTCAAGCTGAAGGTTGGTTAATTTGTGTCCCCCGTGCCGGTTCTGTACCACGCTATGTCCTTTCACAAGATTTAATATTATCTCATATTTTAATTCCTCATGATGAATTACCCGAGAGTCATTTTCGCACGCTAAAAAATAAAGAAGTAAAAATCCATAATAGAGTTATTAATGTTGAACAAGATGAAAATGAAAGGCCTTTGACTACGCATATCCTCTTTGAAGAGACCTTTTATAATGAGAGTTTATTAAAATATAAAGTTTTATGCGTTGAACATCCGCTTGAATCTCAAATTGAATATGAACCTGATTCGACAACGAATATTTTAAATGTTAATACTTTACGGGATTGTATTGATCTCCTTTGGACGGAATCAGGAAGTCGTTATGTTCTTGAACAATTAGATCAATCAATCAGCGTTTGGCTAACGAATAATAAAAATTTAGAATTACAACCATTACAAAAACAAAGAGATCAAGCTGCAAATTTGTATTCAAAATGTTTACAATTTGCTTTAAAAGATGGAAGATTAAAAGAAAAATCAACACACAACCACGTGTTTTTAGAAAATATTAAAATCTCAGTGGAAACTTATGTTCTTCATGGAATTTATAAAAAGATAATAAATGGAATCTCAGCATGCACTGCATACGATGATGCTTGTTTAAATAAAATTATTCGCAATTTAAGTGATCTTCAATTACGTGATTTAGATGTGGACAGCACGTTTTATGAATCAATTCCAGCAGCTAAACAGCACATGTCTCGAATTGATCAATTCAGTACCGTTTTAGGTAAAATGGCATGTTTAAAAAGAGCAATTATCACATTGTGTACGAAATCTGTTGATGAACTTTTACCAGCGCTTGTGTTTTTAATAATTAAAACAAATATCGCCAATTGGCATGCTCATTTGAATTTTTTAAAACTTTTCCGGTTCTCAGCAAGTTCTAATGAACATGGAAGTCATCAGATGTATTTAGTGACTTCTTTAGAGGCTGCACTCAATCATCTCAGTTCTGGAGCTCTTCTGGGACCATCAAGCACGGAGGCCGACATCGCTCTTGAAAGGTAGGATATCTTTAATAAAATTAGAACTTATCAAATTCAAAGGATTTGAACTCAATAAAACGTTATAAATTGCAAAAATATAGTATATATATATATACACTAATGCAAAAATAGTGTGGAACACTGTTCGAATCTATCTTAATGATACTTTAATTTATTAAGCATTTGATATGAAATTTCTAACTAAATTTAACACAAATACAAATCATTTTAATCAATTTAATACAATTTAAATAAAACAAAGTCCAAATGTCGAAATAATTTAATTAATTTTCTTAGAAAAACAAAATTTGTAATTATTATCCAAAAAAACATCGAAATTATGTTGATTTGTCCCTTAAATTGAAAATCGACATATTTTTCGTTATTTTATTTAAATTGTATTAAATTGATTTGTATTTGTGTTAAATTTACTTAGAAATGTATAAGATATTTCATATTAATAATGTTTAATAAATTACAGTATCAATAAGATAGAATAGAATAGTTCTTCTTAAGAATAAACAAAATGTTGCATCACAGTGTATATATATATATACAAATAAAATAAAATATTTGAGTTGAGGTGTGCCACTTTAAAAAATTCAGATTTTTATGTTATGTTTATCAACTTTTATTCAAAAAACATTATTAAGTAGTAATGGTTACTAGATTTTAGACAAAGACACATCAAAAAAATTATTCCATCAATTCTCGAAGGTTTACTTTGAAGATTGCAAGGTGGACGTGCAGATTTTTAAATAATTTTAAACAATTATTTTTCAGAAATTTTATTAGCTGACAACTGATTGCAATGTACAGTTTCGGTCATCTAGTGTGACCATCATCAGGCCTGGAATATATATCAAATATATTTTAATTTACAGGCATGGGCGTACCCAGCGAGGGGGCAGGGGGGCAGCTGCCCCCCCCTCAGAAGCAAAAAAAAAACAAAATTAAATGTTTATAAAGTGATGAAACGAAACAAAATTGGTGGATGGAGATGGGGAATGATTGTTTTTGTTAGGACTCGAGGGTTTTTAGGCCTTTAATTCGAAGGCTTTTCCCCTCTATATAAAAAATAGCTATGTCCCAATCTGTTGATCTGATCTGCCCCCCCCCCTGGACGACCATGGTCAGACCATGCCCCCCCCCCCCTAGATTTGATCCTGGGTACGCCCATGTTTACAGGCCATTACATTTTACATTTTATTACAATTGCATTATTTTATTTTATACAACATTAAAAAATTTTTTTTCCTTCTTTTTTATACGAAATTTTATAAATAGCCAACATTCTCAATTCTAATTAATGATTCAAAAATAGAGCAGATATTATTAAACAAATTTATAATTACCTAAAATTTCTTTGTTTCTTTCTAAAGATACATGTGATAAACATATATTCAGTTCACCAGTCTTGTAGATCAGAATAAGGATTATCTAATTGAATTTTTAATTAGTTTTATTTTTATTTTTATTAATATTTCTCTCAACTGGATGTGAATTTTGGCAGATGTTATCTATTTAAAATGAGAATTTTTTTTTATAAAATTTATTATCAATATAAGTTATATCTATTATTTCAAAACAACCGGAAAGCATCAGAATTTGGCATTATTGCAGTTTATAATAAAAATAAATTATTATTATTTCAGCAAAGTAGGCACATAACTTTTTGTCAATCAAGATTAAGAATTAAAAATACATCAAAAAATAAAAATAAAACTAATTAAAAATTCAATTAGATAATCCTTATTCTGATCTACAAGACTGGTGAACTGAATATATGTTTATCACATGTATCTTTAGAAAGAAACAAAGAAATTTTAGGTAATTATAAATTTGTTTAATAATATCTGCTCTATTTTTGAATCATTAATTAGAATTGAGAATGTTGGCTATTTATAAAATTTCGTATAAAAAAGAAGGAAAAAAAATTTTTTAAATGTTGTATAAAATAAAATAATGCAATTGTAATAAAATGTAAAATGTAATGTCCTGTAAATTAAAGTATATTTGATATATATTCCAGGCCTGATGATGGTCACACTAGATGACCGAAACTGTACATTGCAATCAGTTGTCAGCTAATAAAATTTCTGAAAAATAATTGTTTAAAATTATTTAAAAATCTGCACGCCCACCTTGCAAACTTCAAAGTAAACCTTCGAGAATTGATGGAATTCTACTTGAGCTGTTTCTTGAAAAAAATTATTCTTGGAAATTAATAAATAATCAAATTTAATTTTATTGAAATTTTTAAAATAGAAAACTTGCAATTTTAATCACATCGTTTTTATTTGACCTTCAATTTGAGACAAAACCTGACTCTTATTCAAGTCCTGGGGGAATTTTCATTGTGATATCAGTAAGTAAGAATTTATATTTTTTTGATCTTCTGTTTTTTTTTTTTTTTTTTATTAAATCAACATCCCAAGTATTTTATTTATACTTTAAATAATTGCCAATTGGACAAGTAATATATAAATATAGATATTTTGGTCTAAATAGTTTAAAATTCAATAAATACGATTATTATAAATGTGTTTGATAAGTGAAATGATTTGCCTCGCTCACGCCAAAACTATTTGAGTTTAAACGAAGGTTTATTGATTCATAATCTAGAGAAAATCGTCTATGGAAATGATATTTAATATGTTTAATAAATATTTTTATTAATTTTATTTAAGCATTCAAAGTCTCTTCTGGTCTTTCATCGATAACAGATAAAAATATTTTGAATATCTATTTTTAATTTTAATGAATTCTACTCCATATTGATGATTTTAGGTCATTTATTCTCATTTCAATTCCCACCTCACCAAGTTTATTTGATAAGTTTTCCCTCCTCCTCCAGGCTCTAATCAAAAGTATTAAATTTAATGGGGTTTAGATACCTCACTGCCTTAAAAATTGTTCTTAATTAATGCACTTGTCGTTATTTTATATCTCCTATAGGGCCCCCGACCGAAACAAGATTTTCAGCCGAAAAGGAATTTCGGCCTCACTCTTAGTTTCGGCCGAAACAGAAACTTGTATTTCCTATACAAAATTCATCATTTGACCTTTTTTTTTAGGTGCTAATCTCATTCTACGTTTTTTATTTTTTATTTTTGTGTGGGAGTCTCATCCCATCTTTTCAAACTCAGGTTTCGGTGGGCCGAAAGTGTGTATCATACTACAAAAATCTGTATCCACCCACAACTTTCTCTTACCTTCTAATCGAAAGTTGTGTACTGTCTTATCACCCAGATTTTTTTCGACATGTATTTAGTTTCCGACAGTATCAATTGAATTCAAGATGTAAAATTTATAAGTATGGAAAATATTTATATTTTGATACCATGCAACCATTTCTCCTATCTTTTTCTATGGAGTACAAGACTAAGTGTCTTCAGAAGATTTCAATCTCAAATGAGAATATACATTTTATAGAGAATCTAAAAAATAATTGATTTTTTGAATTTAAAAAAAATCGTTGGAGCAAATTTAGAGAAAATCGAAAAAACTGAAAAAGTGAATCAGTAAAGTGCTAGTACTTTTTGTCGATTTTGTTCAAAAGCTTCGTGTCACGTCCCATGGGGTGCCTAACTTAAATATATTTCAACTTCCTAGCTCTTTTTGTTCTTGAGATATTTTGTTCACAGACACACACACACACACAGACAGACCATGTCGCGAAAACCACTTTTTTGATTCAGGACCTCAACGTGAAGATCCATCAAAATCTCGACATCGAATTTTTGACATGAATCCAATACTTTCTCTCTATATATATATTACATATATACATATAAGAGAAGAAAAATATATATAGGTAGGGCTTATAGCTGATAGTTCAATCAGGATAGGTGAGAAGAAGAAGAAAATTCGCAGCTAGTTATATTTCATTATTTTTATTCCCATTATGTTGACGTTTCGATCCCGGTTGGGATCATCCTCAGAACAAATGGGTGTTAAATATGTGTAAATTATATAATTTAATCATTCATATAACTTGAGGAGATACAAATATGATTATAAATAAATTATATTAGTTTGGATACAATTGAAAATTAACTAATATAATTTATTTATATTCATATTTGTATCTCCTCAAGTTCTATGAATGATATATGATTGAATTATATAATTTACACATATTTAACACCCATTTGTTCTGAGGATGATCCCAACCGGGATCGAAACGTCAACATAATGGGAATAAAAATAATGAAATATAACTAGCTGCGAATTTTCTTCTTCTTCTTCTCACCTATCCAAAAATATATATTAACTTCTCGTGTGAATTATCTTTAGGAAATTCTGAACTTAATTGAGAAATGGGGGTTTCTTTGTCCCAAAATTACATATTATTAATATGTAAGGCTGCCTTAGAGGAGGTTTCAAAAAGAGATGTGAATCTTTAATTTATAGTAGAGAGGGCCTCTGCCCTAAAATTTGGAAAAGAGCAAGTACAGGTGCAGCAATGAAAAGGATGCCTTTCTATGCCAAATGCCAAAAAGAGACGTTTCGGTCCTTATTTACAAAGTTGTAATCATTCTTGATTCCCAAAAATCCGTATTATTTTTAGAGAATTCTCTAAAAGACGCTCACGTGGTTTTAAACCAGAGGTGGCCAACCCAAATGATCTTGGGGGCCACTTTTAAAATGCATCATAACTCTGCTGGCCGAATATAAAAATCCCCATATTAGATTTAGGTTCATTTGAGATGAAAAAATGAAATAAATATAAGATTTAAACTTTCGACCGTTGGTTCTCGTTGAAACATTTTGTAAATTAAAATACAAATTAAACACTAGGTTATTTGTTTCAAAAGTTTTATTTATTAAAAATTAACACTTGTTACGTATTTCGACGATTTTTTTTGCATTCGAAACCGAATATTCGGTCGGTTCCTATTATTTATTTATTTATTTTTTTTAATGAATGTATTTTAAGACTAAACTTTGTTATGAGATATGAATTATCTAAAGAAAAAAATTATAAATAAAAATAATATTGATATCAAATCTGAAAGCTTTGTCCTGATTGACCTATGGACCTTTTCTCTCTTTGATCGACCTGGTCAATGCCCCCCCCCCCCTCCTAGCACCTAGGTTAAAATTATGTTAACAAATGTATATCTCAATTATTATTACACCAATAAAAATAAAAAATCAGACATCAACAAGTGAGAGATTATTAATTAATTTTATTAAAAAATAATAATTTTCTGCGGATTATATTTAATTATTCATTCTCGCGTAATTTCTTGTTACTTGAATTTTTACTTTCTCTTGCCTCTATATATATATGTTAATATATAGAGAGAGAAAGTATTGGATTCATGTCAAAAATTCGATTTTGATGGATATACACGTTTTGAGGTCCCCTGAATTCAAAAAAAAAGTAAATGCGCATTAACCATCCCGACATTCGTCTTAAAAAAAACCTTAACAAGGATGGTATGACCTCGCTCTACCTCAACTAATCTCTGCATTCAAGAACTAAATACAAATTTCTCACAACTAGCACCTTAGGACAAAATTTATTATAGATTTTATCAAGGGGGGGGGGGGGCAGAGGCCAAGTAGTGACAGACAAATCTGTTCCACAAATCAATTCCAGATCCTACAAACGAATGCAAACCTACCCTCTAAAAACCGAGATTGCGACATTGCTAAATATATAAATCGAATTTTGGAGTTTAGACTTTCACAGTTGTTATCATTAGTAAAAGAATTTGATTTTCGGTTTAACTGTGGTTTATTTGTAAAAATTACAACTTTTCGGACACTCATTCTGTAGCCTTCTTCAGGTACAATTCAGCTAAGATTCTAACAACCTTTATAATCTTAGCTGAATTGTTGTAACAACCTTTATAATCTTGAATGCATTGAGCGTTATAGGTGGTTTCTTTTCACGGTCGATTTAACAAACTTTCAGATAAAAATTTTTAAAAACGTATAAAATTTAATTAAAAAACAAAAATAAAGAAATATTGTATGTTACTTAATGAAACAATCTGCGTTTATAAATTGGCTAACAATATATATGCATCATGATGATGCAAGAGGTAAAAGAAAACTTAAAAACTGTTATCTAATTGTATAAATAATATCTCTGTAATTTTTTAATTCAGGTTCTATAAGCCGAAACGATTGAAAATGGCCAAAATCGTAAACCATTGAAAAATAAACAAATACCTCTAAAAATAATTTAATTATTTACAAAAACCTGACCTAACATCCGTCAAAAAATCGACCGTGAAAAGAAACCTTCTATAACGCTCAATGCATTGAAGTTTCAACCGGTCCTGCATCGATTCTTAACTTTTTATAATCTTAGCTGAATTGTCGTAACAACTTTTATAATCTTAGCTGAATTGTACCTGAAGAAGGCCACAGAATTAGTGGCCGAAACGTTGTAATTTTTACAAATATACAACAGTTAAACAGAAAATCAAATTCTTTTAATATTGCTAAATATACTTACTATACATCGTTTCCAGTAGGGACTACGGTAATAATTTTATCTTATAAGACAAAAATCTTGATAATTCTGAGTGATTGTTTATTTAAAAATAAAATCGTTTTTGTTCTAGGACCATATCAGGAATTACGGACAGTCTTGGGATTCTTGATTTAAAAACTACCACGAAAGGGATATCTGAACTTTTTAAATTAGTCCGCGCCGGGGATGAAGAGGGCCTAATTCAATTGCTTGAACCACAATCTCCATATTCAACAAGTGTAACCGCCGATTTGGTATCTACTTCTGCCCTCTGTCACCCACTTTGCGTTTGTCCACGATGCGAACGTCTTGTCTCACAAGCTCTCTGTGATACCAGTCCAACTGTTTTCTCATGTGATGATCGAGGTGTCACCGCTCTACATATTGCCTCCCTTACTGGACGGCCAAGGATCGTCGATTTTCTATTGGCACGTGGCGCTACCGTTCATGCTACTGATTGCGCGGGAGCTACTCCATTGCATTATGCCGCCTCACGGGGACATCAAAACGCGTTACTTCTTTTACTACATGCCGGTGCTGATCCTACATCACTCGATTCGGATCGTAATTCAACATTACATCTCGCGGCTGCAAATGGTCATGAAGGCTGTGTTAAAGCATTGCTTTATTATTCCGAGCACGTCGGAATTCATTTAAATATAAATGCAGGGAATATCCATGGCGATTCACCATTACATCACGCATCACGATGGGGTTACGAGAATATCGTTGAAATCTTATTAGAATATGGCGCCAACTCTCAATGCACTAATCTACGAAAACTAACACCAATCGATTTAGCTCATAATTTGTATATTACTAAATTGCTCACTAATAACAAATCAAACAATAATAATAATTGTTGTACAAATCACATGCAAATAAAAACGTTCGATTTGGATGATAATAATGAAAGTGTCTCATCAGATTCAACGTGGTCATTTTGTGGTCAAAGGCCATTTAATTCAGAACAGATGAAACGAGTAGAAAAATTGTTAAGAGCTGTGGCACTTGGCGATTCGCCATTGGCATGTTTTTATCTCGGGATTGATGGACCATCAAATTCAAATTCCCATGACGTCTCTTCATCCTCATGTCGATGTCATCCACTCTGTGCGTGTTCTCGTTGCGCGCCACGTCAAAAGAACAAGAAAGAAAACTCTGACTCAACAACTAAAGGTAAATTAAAACATATTTTTTTCACACTATTTAAACTGGTTCAAATAAAAATTTTTCAAAATTTCGAATATCAATTTTCTGCTTAAAAATTGATTTTTACTTTCTCTTACCTCTATATTCATAATATATTTATTTATTTTATTTATTTATTTACATGCAATTATATACATTCTTTATATATATTATATGTTATTCCCATACCCTTTTGGGTTTTTAAGTTTACCTCTATTAATTATTTCATTTTTGTCTTCTTCCTCTCTGTCTATTCTTTTCAACAGACCCACCAGCCCGCCTTCGATCGGTCCCTCTAGCCTTCTCCACCATTCCTTCATCCTTCTTCCCATCTTCTTCTCAAACTCCTGGCATTCTTCAATGTGTGGCCGTCTTCTTTTCTGCGTCGCATCCCCGGCACCTTCTTCCGCCTCTTCCTTCCAGACCCCTCCAGATGCTTCCACACCTTGCTCTGGCCCATATTATCTTCGTTTCTTCCTTCCAATTTGTTTCTTGCCAATAATTTTCTCTTAAAATGTCTTTCTTTATATGCTTGTAATAGGGGCAGTATTTAGAATTGTCTATTTTACACCAACCTTTTTGGATGTCTTGTTCCATGTCTGTCTATATGATAATATATACAGAGAGAGAAAGTATTGGATTCATGTCAAAAATTCGATGTCGAGATTTTGATGGATCTTCACGTTTTGAGGTCCCCTGAATGCAAAAAAGTGGTTTTCCCAACATGGTCTGTCTGTCTGTGAACAAAATATCTCAAGAACGAAAAGAGTTAGGACAGTTGTTCCCAACCTGGGGGCGATTTGGGTTATTAGGAGGACAATAAATAAGTGGGGGCGATGAGTATTCATGGGCAAAAAATTATTAGAGTTTTCTAAAATTTAAAAGAACAAAAATCAAAAAGAAAAATCTCCTATTTAGAGAAAGGTCAAGCTAGAAAAGGACAAAAAATGTCAAAAAATAAAATAGTCTGAAGAAAATTCCTATCTAAAATTTAAAGGCGTCGTGTCGACACGACAAATCTGGTGTAATAAGCACAGAACACAACTTTCGATTACCGAAAATAAGAGAAAGTTGTGTGTAGACCAGTCACACCAGATTTTTTTCTTTTGAAACTAATTTAATTCATAAAATTAATTTGATATTCAATTTTAATAGGTTTTGGTTATAATTAATCATAGAGTTTGGTAATGAATAGATAGTTTCTGACAGGAAATAGAAAATTCACGAGGAGAGGGAGTTGCTTGTGAGATCCCGTCTTGTGGATGGGAAGTAAAGAAGGTTCCCCTTTCAGTGATGGATTCCTCGAAAGGAGTAGGTGCTGAGGGAGTCCCTCCTCAAAACTAATACATCCTCCCTAGCTTAGAAGAGGTTGGATATAAGGAATCATAATCATTAGCTCGAAACAAAATCCGGAGGAGGAGTTAGA
>JAKCPI010018891.1:0-11744 GCA_023213315.1 Euborellia annulipes | reverse complement strand
CTCGTCGGTGGCCTAGTAATAAGTGAGATTTTTGGAGGTGGAATTTTCTTTTTCCCTGTCTGAATGCCTGATTTTCTTAAGCAGTTTCTCCACTCGCCTCCCCTAATTATAAATGTAAAAATTCAGATGATTTTTTTCTAAATTTGCTTACGTTTCTGTGTCGTAACATGCCACAAGCCTGTAAATCCGTTCTTCGTTTCATGAATATATTTCCTTTGTTTGTAGTTTTAGATATAATTCGATCCCCCCTCGGCTCACGCATCCCCTTATAGATATTCATTAATTCACATTCAATAAATTAATGAATAAAATTTCATTCGTTTTCTGATTAAAATCTTTTAGAATTTTATATAAAAATTAATTTTATTTCTGTTTGTTCAAAGGCCACCCCCTCCCTCCCAAGTTATTTTCCCACTCTATAAATTTTCTTAAGACTTGCAATTTTTTGCCCCTTGAGTAAAGAGTAGTCTACTCCATGTAGATTTTTCTTTAAATAAATTTAGTAAGCGTAACTTTATATTTCATAGATTATAATTTTTTTTCAAACTTTGACACGAAGTAATTTCTACCCCTTTAAATAAAATAATGAAATATTGAAGGACTTAGAAGAATCCGTATATTTAACGTAAATTTGTAAAGATCAGCTCAAAAAAATGAACGTTCTAGCCGCATATTTCCCAATTTGACCAACTGAGCAGCGAGGAGCTGTGAATCTTCCATCTTCTTGCGAGGGCTTCGGAATCGCCCACACCCCACCCGCTTTATCCTATATATTTTTTTTAGTTGAGAGATGTTTAAGGAAGGGTGAGGTGGGTCTGTCCGCCTGAATATGTGGAAAATCAGTGAAAAAATTGTGAAAAATCAGAAAAAATCGATCATTTTTAATGATTTTTGTGCATTTTAAGGGACAAAATCCTCCCCCACATCCCCCCCTTGGATCCAAATGTTAATGTTTTTCAACTTTTCACTTTTCTAGACCTTCTGAAGAAATGTTAAGGCTAAAATATTTCTTTTCATCCCTCCAAATTTTTTTCGTGGCCCTATAATTAACGAAAAGGGGTGGAAATAAGTAGAGGGTCCCCCCGAAATCAGTACGTGGTGGGGGAAAACGGAGGTCATATTTGGATTCAGGAGGTCATTTTACTTAACAATCTGAAGGAATTATCTCGTGGCCGAAAAAAAAGTTTCAATTACCTCACAGTGTTAGAGGCTATTGTTTAAATGGCCTTTCAAAGTCTTTTTTTTTTTTTTTTTTTTTTTTTTTTTAAACATTCACACTTTTTTCTCATTCACACTCACACTCACACACTCATTCACACAGTCTTTTCGGCAACTCAGGCCATATAAGACTTTAAACGATATCCGTTATTAAATAAATATACATATATGGGGTCCAGGCATTCTTATTTAAGCCATTTGGTATCCAATTGGCTTAAATAAAATCATCGGACTGCCTGGGGTCCGAACCCGCGACGTTTGGTATATGAGGTTAGCACGCTAACCTCTACGCCATGCCCCGAGGGCCTTTCAAAGTCTTGTTTTTATTCTCTTTGATAACATTATTATCGCATAGATCAAACTCATCCTTGTTAAATTTCAAAACACAAAGCTCTGTGGCAATGACATTGCAAACCTTCTCTCCTCTGTTTAAATTCCTTATATGGGTTCTCTGGTACAAAAAAGTTGAAATCCCATACTGCCAATCTTTTTATATATCAAAGCAATTCATATTTAGTGTGGTAATAATAAACCATTATTACCTAATTAATAATAATGCAATTAATTAATATTGTTTATAATCATTATTGCTTAATTTTTGTTAAATAAAGCCTATATTAAGGTTATCTTGTGTTTTATTGAATTCCTCTCCTCTATTTATTATATATATATTACAATTTATTTAACAAAAATTATAATCAAATTTGGATAAACTACTACGGCCTGATAAATTCGAAACAGATCCTAATTCTCCTACGGCTGCTAAAGAATGGAAATTCTGGCTCAAGACCTTTGTTAATTTTATCTCAGTTGCCCTGAAAACTGGTGATGCTGACGCTGCCACGGTAAAATTTAATCTTCTTATTAATCACCTTTCTCCATCTGTATATGAATTCATTAGTGAATGCAACTCATATGAATCTGCAGTAAATACGTTAGAAAAAATTTATATAAAACCTATAAATGAAATATATGCTAGACATTTGCTCGCTTCTCGAAAACAAGAGGTTGGCGAGACAATTGACCAATATTTGCAAAATTTAAAAACTCTTAGCAAAACATGCAATTTCCAGGCCGTTACTGCCGATCAAAATAGAGATGAATTTATCAGAGACTCTTTTATTAGTGGACTCTCATCTTCACATATACGGCAACGGCTTTTAGAAAATTATACTCTTACGCTCACACAAGCTTATGATCAGGCTCGCGCATTAGAATCTGCACATAACCATTCAAATTCATATATTAGCATTCCTGTTGTAAATGCAAGCCAAGCTATTTCTGAAGAAGGTAATACTCCTCAAATAAATGCCATTGATAAAAAGCAAGTTTTCAAATGCTATTATTGTGGAAATAATAGGCACCCACGTTTTCATTGCCCGGCAAAAGATGCTATTTGTAGATTATGTAACAAAAGGGGGTCATTTCCATTCTGTTTGTAGATCAAATTCACATAAGACATCCTATTCTACTACTGCTCTGGCTTCTATATCAGCGGCAATGTACCCTTCTAGTTTAGCCAAAGCAATAGTAACAATTAAAGTAAATGGAATTGAAACTGAAGCACTCATTGATACTGGCAGTTCTGAGAGTTTTATCAGTTTAGATCTTGTACAAAATCGAGAATTGAAACTTTTCCCATGTGAGGGGAATGTTGCTATGGCATCAACTTCTTTACTATCTCGGATCGAAGGATATTGCTTAGTAAATCTTGAAATATATGAAAATAATTATAAGAATATTAAATTGTCTGTTTTGAAACAACTATGCGCTAATGTAATAATAGGTCATGATTTAATGAAAAACCATAAATATGTTCAAATGCAATTTGGGGGACTAAAGCCACCAATTAAAATATGTAGTCTCGCTGCCGCTCAAGTACCCCCTGCATCGCTTTTCGAAAGCCTATCCCCAAATTGTAAACCAATTGCTTGTAAATCTCGTAGATATTCTAAAGATGATTCTAATTTTATTGAAAGTGAGGTTAAAAGGTTATTGAAAGAGGATATTATAGAAGAAAGTAGATCTCCTTGGCGCGCTCAAGTCCTAGTAGTCTCTAACGATGCTCATAAAAAAAGAATGGTTATTGATTATTCCCAAACCATAAATAAATTTACGTTTCTCGACGCTTTTCCACTACCTCGAATTGAGGATATTATTAGACAAGTTAGCAAATATGAAGTGTTCAGTACTATAGATCTCAAAAGCGCTTACCATCAAATCCCCATTAAAGAAGCCGACAAAGTGTTTACAGCCTTTGAGGCATGTGGACGTCTTTATCAGTTTAAACGTATTCCATTCGGAGTTACCAACGGGGTTTCAAGTTTCCAAAGGGTTATTGATAAAATAATAAAAGCAGAAAATCTTAAAAACACATTTGCTTATCTAGATGATGTTACCATTTGTGGAGAAAACCTAGATGAGCATAATAAAAATTTGGAAAAATTTCTTGAAGCAATTAAGAAGTATAATTTATCTATAAACGAATCGAAATCTAAATATCGCATGAATTCAATTAATTTACTTGGATATAGGATAGAAAATAAATCTATTAAACCTGACCCTGATCGTTTAAAACCACTTTTAAACCTGCCAGAACCTACAGATTTGGCATCACTTAAACGCGTTTTAGGAATGTTCGCCCACTACAGTCAGTGGATACCAAAATTTTCTGAAAAGATTCAACCTCTTAATCAAAGTTTACACTTCCCCTTATCAGAGGAAGCCTCTAGAGCATTTAATATATTAAAAAACGACATATCGAAAGCAATTGTAATTTCAATCGACGAAAATGAACCACTTACTGTAGAAACTGATGCTTCGGAATACGCGATTGGCGCGTCTCTTTCTCAATCAGGGAAGCCTGTTGCTTTCTTTTCTCGAACATTGAATAAATGTGAAAAAGCGCATTCTTCTATAGAAAAAGAAGCGTATGCCATAGTAGAAGCACTGCGCAAATGGAGGCATATGCTCATCGGTCGATATTTTAAATTAGTTACGGATCAAAGATCAGTCTCATTTATGTATGACAATACTAATAAAGGCAAAATAAAGAATGAAAAAATTATGAGATGGCGTCTGGAATTAGCTCCTTTTAAATATGACATTATATATCGTCCAGGGAAAGAAAATCATATTGCGGACTTATTATCTAGAAATTGCGCTAGCCTGTGTGGAAAAATAGATTTATATGAACTCCATAATTCCTTATGTCACCCTGGCATAACAAGAATGTACCACTGGATAAAATCTAAAAATTTACCATTTTCTCTTGATGATATTCGAAAAATGACATCTTCGTGCAAAATTTGTGCAGAAATTAAACCAAGATTTTTAAAGTCGAAAGGAACATTAATTAAGGCAACCTCTCCTTTTGAGAGATTAAGTATTGATTTCAAAGGGCCGCTTCCTTCATCTACTGGAAGGCCTTATATGCTGACCATAGTTGACGAATATTCCAGGTTCCCATTTGTATTTCCTTGCGCAACATTGACAGCAGCTGAAGTAATAAAGCATTTACAGAACGTGTTTTGTCTTTTTGGTGTTCCAAATTACATCCACTCTGATCGTGGCCAATCATTTATGTCGCAGGAACTCAAGTCATTTTTAAACTCGTTAGGAGTTGTCACCAGCAGGACAACACCCTATAATCCTCAAGGAAACGGCCAGGTGGAAAGGTATAATGGAATAATTTGGAAGACCATTCTATTGTCTTTAAAATCGCAGAATCTACAGATAAATCAGTGGGAAAAGGTTCTTCCAACTGCACTTCATTCCATTCGGTCTCTATTATGTACGGCCACTAATTCCACTCCTCATGAGAGAATGTTTTCTCATTCGAGAAGATCGACCAACGGGACCTCACTTCCTTCATGGCTTTGCTCCCCTGGACCTGTTCTTTTAAAAAGGCAAAATCGTGTGAGCAAGTATGAGCCCTACGTAGATGAAGTAGAGCTTATTGAAGCCAATCCGCAATACGCCCATATAAGACATCCCGACGGTAAGGAGGTGACAGTATCACTCCGTCATTTGGCACCGGCCCCACGGCCTTTATCACCGGTATTAGAAATTACTCCTTTTACTCAAATGGGTGGGGAAATCACCACACCTAGTATATCTTCACCTGAAAAATCTGTTATGGAAATAAGTAGTGAAGAATCGCCAACCCGATCGCTGATAGAAACATTTACGCAGGGTCTACCCATAACCTCTACCCCTAGAAATGAAACTCCTGAAGAAACCCGTCCCTCCAGCCCTAGAAATGAAGCTCCTGAAGAAACCCGTCCGAAAAGAATAATTAAACCACCTCAATATCTAACCGATTACGTTCGAGATTAAGGCGGGGGTGAATGTGGTAATAATAAACCATTATTACCTAATTAATAATAATGCAATTAATTAATATTGTTTATAATCATTATTGCTTAATTTTTGTTAAATAAAGCCTATATTAAGGTTATCTTGTGTTTTATTGAATTCCTCTCCTCTATTTATTATATATATATTACATTTAGTTTAGAGACTTTTTGCGGAATCTTTTATTATAATATTCATATAATAAGGATTCGTTTGGGAAAATTAATTATTACCCGGATTCATATATAAATGTATAGGCATAATAAAGGGGGCATGCTGAGATAGCGGGCTAGGGTATCGGTGAGGATCCGTGTTCAAATCCTGGGCGTGCGGGATTTTTTTAAATAAGAATATTTATTTAATGTAAACAAATCCTCAAGCAGGCATTGGATTGGAATATTGGATCTCACCACAATAGCCCCCAGGCAACTCTACGAGGAGAGGGAGTTGCTGTGACATCCCCCTCCTGTGGAAGGGACGTAAAGAAGGTTCCTTCTCAGTGATTCTTTGAAAGGAGTCGGTGCTGAGGGAGTCCCTTCTCAAACTACGACATCCTCCCTAACATAGAACTAGAAATAAGGATTAGTTCACTAGCTAGGAACGAACGCAGGAGGAGGAGTTAGGGATAGGAAATGTTATAATTTCACGGGCTGTCTGTAGATGGCTACGGCCAGAGGGTTTGAGGTAGTGTCTGACCGAAACAAGATTTTCAACCGAAACCGTAACGAAACCGAAATTTGTATTTCTTATATAAAATTTATATCATTTTACCGTTTTTTTTTTCTTTGAAATTTTATCCGCCCTGCGGAAAATTTTTGTTCCCTTGCATGAAAATCATTTTACCTTTTTTTTGGGAAGGCAACATTTTTTCCGGCCTTTTTCCGTCATGCGGAAAAATTTTTTCTTCCACACGTGGTCATTTGACCTTTTTTTTCGTGCGAGTCTCATCCCATCTTTTCATACTCTAGTTTCGGCTGGTTTTTGGCCGAAACTGGCCGAAACCGAATATTCGGTCGGTTCCTAGTTTGAGGTGCGTGTCTTCGTGCACGGATCCCGGTAGGAATTTCAAATAATACTACTAATAATAATAATACCTTAATTCTTTATTTTTTTTTTTTGTAAACATTCACACTTTTTTTTTCATTCACACTCACACATATAAGACTTTGACGATAACCGTTGTAATTAATATATATATATATATATATATATATATATATATATATATATATATATATTGTGGGTCCAGGCATTCTTATTTAAGCCATTTGGTATCCAAATGGCTTAAATAAAATCATCGGACTGCCTGGGGTCCGAACCCGCTTCGTTTGGTATACGAGGTTTTTTTTTTTTTTTTTTTTTTTTTTTTTTTAAAAACATTCACACTTTTTTCTCATTCACACTCACATTCACACACACATTCACACAGTCTTTTCGGCAACTGAGGCCATTTAAGACTTTTTACGATAATCAGTATGTTTAATATATCAATTGTGGGGTCCAGGCATTTTTATTTAAGTCATTTGGTTTCCAAATGCCTTAAATAAAATTATCGGACTGCCTGGGGTCCGAACCCGAGACGTTCGGTATAGAAGGTAGGCACGCTACCAACTACTCCAAGCCCCTTGGGCTATACGAGGTTAGCACGCTAACCTCTACGCCATGCTCCGAGGGCCCCTTAATTCTTAAAGAACGACTATGAAATTCGCATATATGAATTTTCTCAAAGGATAAACACACTATCGAGAAACTTTTGGGATTATAAAAAAAAGTGTAAAATTCAAAAAAATCTGGTAGGATATATTAATTAAATTAAATTAAATAACAATTTATTGATATTATCATATAACATTAAATACATAAGTAAATGTTATTTCTAGCTTCTTCTTGGCTTCAAATATACAATTTTCGATCCAAGATGGCAGGCTTGATGGGCGGCAGACTCCTCTTCCAAATATATTTGAGGGGAAAAAAGTTTAAAAAACCTCTTCTTTTTTTTTAATTTATTAAAAAATTAAGAAAGGGGGGGATTAAAAAAAAAAAATGAGAGAGAGGGAACATAAACGCAAGTATAACACATTAGATCGGCCTAGACCTACTCAGCCGTATTCCAGCAATCTCTGGATTCCAATGAAACTCGCATTTCCTGAGAAACTTATTTACGTGGTTTTCCATATGGTCTATTAGGGCGTCTTCACCTAATCCAACTCTAATAATATGAAACCGTAATACAGGAAGTTTTTTCTTTTTGCAAGTTGTTAGGCAAAGGTAATAAAGAAAGACTTTATTTTTATATATTTTTTTTTTCTTTTATATTTTATATTTTTTTCTTTCTTTATTACCTTTGCCTAACAACTTGCAAAAAGAAAAAACTTCCTGTATTACGGTTTGATACTGCTTCTTTCATCTCCTGAATTCATCTAATAATATGGTTGTTAATTCCTGGAGGAGGATTAGCAATGTAGCGCAGGGTCTTATTTTCAGCTCTTACCTTACGTAATTGAAAGTTGTCATGTCCTATCATGTCCTTGTTACTCCATATTTTTTGTGTCGACATACGTAGCCTATATTTAAATTTCAACAGGACAGAGCCTATTTCTCGGTTGTTCGCCATCTCAGTTAGGACCTATCTATTTTCAATTTTTCAATAGAATAAAAGCGCAAAAAAAGCAACAGGATGATGATAACTTTATTGAATCTACCTATTTTACGAAGAAATATATCTGAGTGCACGAAATAAAATCATTTTGCATCCAAGCCAAGCAATTTTCCGTGCTCTCTGATCATCTTCTCGCATGGGAAATTGAATTTTTCTTTCCCTTCGTTGGGAGTTGCCACTCAAAGTTTGAACCACTTTTATGAAATGGAATTTATTATTAATTAATTGAAATTCAACTAAATTCATGATCCGTGGCTTAAAGTGAAGCTATTATCTTCTCCGCTTCTCGTCTCAAGCGAGAACAAATTTATTTTTTCAAAGAATTGAAATATGTAGGGATGGGGTGTAATTGGCCTTAGATGCCGAAAAAGACCTTAAATACAAACAGAAAAAAAAAGCTAAATTCATGTCACATACCCAAAAAGGTTTTGCGATCGTTGTTCACATTTCATTTGGTAATAATGGTTCATAGTAGTTGGTATAACTCAAAATTCTGTTTCGTTTTTCATGATATCAATGGGGCGTTACCGCCCTATGTTGTAGATGTAAATTGCTAAAATTTGGTACATAAAACGAATGTGTAGACCCAATATTAACGGCCGGTCAAAATTAGACAAATAATGTAAAAAATATCCGAAAAACAAAGTCCTGTCTAGATTCACTTTTTACCTGGTTTAATACCGAGAGAAAGTATTGGATTCATGTCAAAAATTCGATGTCGAGATTTTGATGGATATACATTTTTAAGGTCCCCTAAGTCCAAAAAAGTGGTTTTCGCGACATGGTCTGTCTGTGTGTGTGTCTGTGTGACTGTGAACAAAATATCTCAAGAACGAAAAGAGCTAGGAGGTTGAAATTTTATATTTAAGTTAGGCACCCTCCCAAGGGGTGAAAATAAGCTTTTTAACAAAATCGGCCAAAGAGTAGGCCTACTAGTACTTTACTGATGTATTTTTTCAGTTTCTTACCGAAGGGTAAGAGAAAGTTGTGTGCTGTGCGTCAGGCACACCAGATTTTTAAATAACATACAAAATTAACAATTTAATATTTCAAATGATTAAAGAATGAAATATGATGACAAAATACCTGACAGAGAGGCCAATACCCGTTTGAGCATTAGATCTTAAATGATGTCATTTAGGAGGTTTTCTAATAATAATTAAATTAAATGGACGATGTTTATAAAGCAATTAATTGCCTTTTGAATGTCCATCCTGTGGACAGGCACCACTCACTTAAATATAGAATTTTCTAGTTATTAATAGATGGCAAAATAAAATAAGGATGTTGCTTGCTAGCTCTCTTATTAACTTTTAAGAGCGAGAAGAGAAAAGGGAAATGTAAAATCAATGAACAAATACTCTGTGTGTGTTAGGACTTGGGCCCTTAAAATCATCTTTCATTCAATAAAGGAATTTATTTAACTAGCTGAATAGGCCGCCTTAGGCGGGGTTTATCGATATCAATTATTAGGACTTTTATTTTTATAGCAAGAGAGAGAGATATTTAATAAACAGGATTAAATTACAAATATTTTCTCTCAATTTTTACTTTCTTTTACTTATATATGTTGACTATATATACCACAGTATATAGGCCTGACTAAGGAGCTCAATGAGGAAAGGTAGCCAGCATGAATAAAAACCTATAACCAAGTATTTATTAATTTAAATAAGCGGAAAATGTAGGCTCAACGTAAATCGACAGATCCATGGTGCTATTCCCTGCAGGAGCTATCTTTTTCGCTTATTTAAATTAATAACTATTTACTTGTTAGTTATATGTTTTTCATAATTTCTTCATGGACCAACACATGATATATATAATTCTTTATTTATGAATAAAAACTTTTATATTATTTCATCGACGTTTCGGGAACGCATCGCTCCCATCTTCAGGACCTATGGCCATCAAATATTTTTTTATTAATAGTGTGTTAGAAAAAATATACAAAATATAGTTATAAAATCTTACGAAATATTTGTCGCAATTGAGATGGAGAACATTATAGGCTAATATATACACAACAAGTATTCACAAAATGCATGTTGTGCATATTATTTAAATTTATTGTTAAACATCATTTATTATAGTATTTAACAATAAATTTAAATAATATGCACAACATGCATTTTGTGAATACTTGTTGTGTATACATTATAATGTTCTCCATTTCAATTGCGACAATTATTTCGTAAGATTTTATAACTATATTTTGTATATAATTTTTCTAATACTCTATTAATAAAAAAAATATTTGATGGCCATAGGTCTTGAAGACGGAGCGACGCGCTCCCGAAATGTCGATGAAATAATAAAAGTTTTTATTCATGCTGGCTGCCTCTCCTCATTGAGCTCCTTAGTCAATCATCGCCACAGCCATTTATTTATATTCTTCATTGAAGTATTTAGGCCTATAGAGAGAGAGAAAGTATTGGATTCATGTAAAAAATTCGATGTCGAGATTTTGATGGATATAGACGTTTTGAGGTCCCCTGAGTCTAAACAAGATTTTCGCGACATGGTCTGTCTGAGTGTGTGTGAGTCTGTGAACAAAATATCTCAAGAATGAAAAGAGCAAGGAGGTTGACACTAGGGTTTGGAAAAAACCGGAAAATTTTGAAAACCGGTTTTTCGGTTTTTCACAAAGCGGAAAACCGGTAAACCGGTTTTAAACCGGTTTTTTTTTTCAAATGTAAATCAAGGAAAAAAAAAATAAAAAAAATACTCAAAGCAAAATTTTATAGAATTATTTTTTAATAACCGCGCCCTTGCCTGCCACTCCAAATGGCTTAAATAAAATCATCGGACTGCCTGGGATCCGAGCCCAAAAAAAATTATTATTACTACTATTCTGATCCAGTGCCTGCTTGAGGATTTGTTTACATTCATAGAATACAAAAAATACATAAATTTCTTTATACATTTCCAATGGGAGAAATCGTAACTTTATGAATTAATAACTCAAAAAATTGTAGGAATTTCGGGACCCGAGTATTTTTCCTGGACTCTCCATAACGTCCTCTATAAGACTGCAAAATTTCGGTTTCAAAATTCCAACGGAAAGTTGGCCAAACAGAGCGAGACAGACGGACGGATAGACCGACACTCCGCTATTATTATAAAGATCTATAGATTATTTAAGTACTAGAAAAAGGAGAAAAAATATAAATAATCTATAATTTTTTTTTTTATTTGTCCAAGGTCTTTTTCGGCATCTAAGGCCATTTAAACCCCATCTCTATTTATTTCAAATGATTGATAGCCAATTCAAATGAAATAAATTTTTTCTCGCTTGGAACGGGAAGCGAACCCGAAATCCCAAGCTACTAGAAGCTATTGTAATATGTTCTCTCTGAGCCATGGATCACGGGCTAATTTGAATACAAGTATTAATGAAGAAAAAATTTAAAAAAAAATCTGGTGTGACTGGCGCACAGCACACAACTTTCTCTTACCTTCGGTAATCGAAAGTTGAGTACTGTGCTTGTCACACCAGATTTTTTGTGTC
>JAKCPI010018890.1:0-40993 GCA_023213315.1 Euborellia annulipes | reverse complement strand
TAGATGTATTATTCGATTCTTCTCTAGAAAAAATAATTTACTGATAGCTTTTAGCCTTAAGTATATGGTATAGTAGCCTATATGGTGTATAATGAAATAATTTTAATGATGGAAAAGGCAAAACGAAAAATCTGGTACAGATGATTTTATTTTACCTTTTCAAATTTAAAATTATTTCACCATTTAACATATACTATACCATATACTTAAGGCTCTAGCTATCAGGTGGGGACTTAATTGTGGCGATCACTGTACAAGCACAGAACACAACTTTTTTCTTACCAAAGGTAAGAGAAAGTTGTGTGTTGTGCGACCAGTCACACTAAATATTTTTATTTATATTATGTTACCAGGGCAACCATTTCTCTTATCTTTTCTATGAAGTACAAGTGGCCCTCGGGGCATGGCGTAGAGGTTAGCGTGCTAACCTCATATACCAAACGTCGCGGGTTCGGACCCCAGGCAGTCCGATGATTTTATTTAAGCCACTTGGATACCAAAACTTAAATAAGAATGCCTGAACCCCAAATAAAGTTAATTATTTATACAATGGTTATCGTCAAAGTCTTAAATGGCCTTGTTGCCGAAAAGCATCTGTGAATGTGTGTGAAATGAGAAAAAAGTGTGAATGTTTAAAAAAAAAAAAAAAAAAAAGTACAAGTGTAAAGAGCGCTTCAAACAATTTCAAGAGCAAAATGAGAATATACAGTACATTTTAAAGAGCATCTAAAAGTTTTTCAAAAGCTTCGTATTAAGTGCCAGAAAGGTACCCAACTTAAATATAAAATTTCAACCTCCTAGCTCTTTTCGTTTCTGAACTTCACAGACAGACTATTTTTTGCACTCAGAAGACCCTCTTCAAAACGTATATTTCCATCAAAATCTTGACATCGAATTTTTGACATAAATCCAAATACTTTCCTTCTATAATACATATCTATTTAAGATAAAGTAAAAATGGAATAAGCAAAGAAAGGTAAGGAGGAAATAAACACCATAGTATAAATAACAAAGTTCACTTCGTTTACTTGATGATTTTAAAAACGAACATTGAATTTGTTTATACTAATGGGGCTAATAGTACTAGCATTTAGCCCACTGATAATACATGTTTTGCAGCATCCATAAATTCCAAGCACCTGATGTTTTTAAGTCCTGTAATGATATCATTTTCATTTTTATTAAATTTTTTTTTGCACCAAGAACTAAATTAGAAACATTTATCGTATTTTATATAAGGAAATTAACGCTTTAATCAACATGACATTTCATAATTTGAAATGATATTTTAATTTGATATTGATAATAATTTTTTATATATAGTTTGAAAAAATGCAATTCGTTAATCTTTAAATGAAATTTGAAAGTATCCTTTGAGATATAAAGTGTACGGGCGTTTTTGTTTACAAAGGTTATCTGCTCTCTCTGTAATGTATTTTGATTGATTATCTTGTGAGGTTCAGTTTGGGTTTCCAGTCACTCGCTCGCAGTTCATTTTTCCTATTCAAATTTAGAGTTATATAAGAAACCATTTTATATTCTACTGGCAGTAATGACAAACACAATCAGCAACCGGAACTGCTCATTAAATGTCCTGTCGACACTTTTTTATTTATTTAATGAATAGCAAAGCGAACGATGAGAGAAAAATGAGATAGTTGGCAAACGAAGCCTGCTTGCTTCGTTTTCGTGTTCTGACAGGCTTGAACTCGTTCGTCTAAAAACCATACTCAAATCAGAAAACATTGGCTCGGTGTCTGCCATATCCCTGTCCTTGACTACGTCCATTGCCGGTTTCAAGTTTGCCAAAACATTTTATGTGTCAAACAACGAGCGAAGAAAAGCCGGCAGACAGGCGCCCTTTGATTCCGAGAAATTCTCCAGCTGCTTTGTTTGGCTTTCGCATCGATTTCGATTCTTTAAAATAACTCAAATAAAACGCAGTCCATTGAACACCGAATTTTCCTTACTGATTATAAAGAAAGAAGAAAAAAATCTGGTGTGACTGGCGCACAACACAACTTTCTCTTACCTCGGTAATCGAAAGTTGTGCACTGTGCTTGTCACATCAGATTTTTTGTGTCGACATGTATTTAGTTCCCGGCAGTAGGGAATTTTTGAATTCAGATGTAAAATTTATAAGTATGGGAAAATATTTATATTTTGTTACTATGGCAACCATTTCTCCTATCTTCCCTATGAAGCACAAGAGTAAAGTGTGCTTCAAACAATTTTGTGGGCAAAACGAGAATATACATTTGAAAGAGCATCTAAAAAATAATTGATTTTTGGAATTTTAATCAAAATCGTTAGAGCGAATTTTGAGAAAATCGAAAAAAACTGAAAAAGTACATCAGTAAAAGTACTTAGTACTCTTTGGCCGATTTTGATTAAAAGCTTATTTTTCCGGGTCCCGGGGGGTGTTTAACTTAAATATAAAATTTCAGCCTCATAGCTCAATTCCTTCATGCTTAAAATTTGACACACACCCACACACCCACACACCCACCCACACACAGACAGACCATGTCGCGAAAACCACTTTTTTGGATTCAGGGGACCTCAAAACGTGAAGATCCATCAAAATCTCGACATCGAATTTTTGACATGAAACCAATACTTTCTCTCTATATATATATTACATATATACATAGGTAGGAGAAAGTAACAAATAACAAAATACTAATATCACCCTATCCAGCAATATTTAGGAGGCTCGATAAAGGATATTTAAAAAAAAAATATTTCAGACAAAAACTATTACAATTTTGCTTGTCCTAAGAAAAAATTCTGGCTCAATTAATCGTTCAACTATTAATTAATCTTGGACTTTGACAAATAAAGCAAACAAAACGAATGAATTAGAGAATTCTAAAATTATAAATGCAGTATCAAAGTGCTTAGAGCGTATATAAATACGATGAATCGACGTTAATTGAAACCCTGACCCCTAGCACAACAGGCAAGCATTCTTTCATCCTGCGTTGCCCTTGTAATTTTAGGCACTGGCTTCAAAGATCAATTGATGTAAGCTTTCTTAACTTCCTGGGAAATGTACAGTATTTTTCAAAAAATTGAAATCCTATACTAACTGCGCTGTCTCCCATTTAATATTTGATTGCACCCCTCATTAGTCTGCCTCTTTAAATTTTATCTAATTATTTTCTAAATGACAAGAATATCCTCCCCATCATTTCGTAAGCGAGAAATCATATCAGCAATAGGAATTTCGGCACGTTAAGTTTTTCAAAATTCCAGATAAGATAGCCAGGTCAGAAAGACAGAGAGCAGATTAGGAGATATTTTTTTCCCTTTTTGCTGTCCAGAAAAAGATAACTCCGCGCTAAATATTTTAAAGGACTAGTAATGTTTTTCGGTACTCTACAAATCCTAACTCCGAGAATAATTCTCCATTCTAAAACCCAGTTAGAATAGTCTAGTTTATGTCATAAATATGTAATATCTACTCTTTTTTTTTGTTATTATTTGATACCTAATCTTTTAAAATAAATATTTTCTTAATTGTCGTTTATTTTCTTTAAAACAATTAGTCACTTTCTACGGCGAATAGCGGCGCCAGATAAAAAGAGGCGCCGAGAGAGTTATAAACATAGGCGTCGTCTGGGGGGAAGCCGCCCTTTTGGGATTGAACGAAATTGAATTCGTTTTTTGGTTAAAAGAATGGCCTACAAGATGCGAATTTATAATTTTTTGAGGGAATGAATCCCATACGTTTTAAGCTTAAATCCTGCACCATTTATAAAATAAGTTATGGTTTCACATATGAAGTGCATAAATATTATTGGTTTATATGTTGTTGTATATGATATAAGATAAGACTTTTTAGAGAAAAATATTATCTTCCTCCATAGTCTTATTTCTATTTGGAGTTAGAACTATTAATTTTAAAAAACGACGACACTTGATGAATCAAAGAGAAAGGCTGAATGGAAAAAATCTTATCTTGGGGAACTCGTACTCACATAAAGTGAGCCAATGAGTGAAATTAATTATGAAATATAACAATCTATAAAATTAGCGATATGCTGAGCTCTATTCTCGAAATCTACAATCCACGTTCAGAGAAGTAATTCTCCCTTGTTAAATCTTAGAGGGTAGGTAATAAAATAGTTAATATGGACACTTAAAGATTTAGAAGATAAATTGCCCTACTCAAGAAAAGTAAATTTAAATATTAAAGGAACGCTTCATGAGATGAAGCCTTTCTGAGAAGAGTCTATCGATTTACACAGGGACAACTCCCGGCTGAGAGGAGCAGGGCGGTAAAATGACACTGAATTCGGAGAAATATATTTTATTTCCGAGAAAAACAATGTTTCAGAGAGAGGAGGATACATAGAGAGAGAGAGAAAATTGAATTTGCCAGAATCCAAATGATCATTTCCGTGAAGTGGTCAAATGTACCAGAGGGATTATCCGATTAATTAAACGGCGTAGCCAATTTATTTTAACTCACATTGCTCTATATTTTTATGAGACTATCAAAATTTTTTCTAATGTTTCTCAAAATTAATCTAATATTAATAATATTAAGGACAGCTCAAATATTTTTTACAAGAAAAAAATCAACAATTAAAAAAAAAAAATATTGGAGGCATTAAAAAAAAGTATAAAATTTTTTTAATTGGAAAAATTTTCTAATTAAAAGTGCTAATTGTCGGAATTTTTTAATTTTTTTTTTCTTTTTTGAAAAAGGAAAATTTCTAACAGAAGTTAGTAGAAAAATTTTATCTTGCTGCTGAGAACAAATAAGTCCTCGGGACTTGGTGTATTTGCTAGCGTGCTGGCCTTCTATAGGGAAAATTAGAAAATTTTAAATTTTTACTATTAAAATCGTACCGATTTCTCTTTTTCTTTAATACATATATAATAATTAAATTTTCCTAAGAGTGAAACTGCAAAAACTGAACTATCCTACCTCAGGTAAATTCACACAGAGAGTGTATATGAAGTGGTAAGTCAATTGGGCTGCCTAACTAGTAGGCGTCTTTCAAACAGGCTAGGGTGCAAATGTTTATGTTCGTAGTATAAAAAACATGGTATAAAAACAGGAAAAGGAGCATGAGCAGCCAAAAAAATATAAAGCATCCGATTGTGGTAACCGGAGGCTTTATATTTTTTGGCTGCTCCTGTTGTATAAATAAACAGCCACGGACTTAATTGATTTAAACATACGATTGAGATATCCAAAAACATATGTCATACTGAATCAGAGCCGAAATCAAACCGAAAACGAAACAGATCCTATCTCGTAATTATTTTGTTTTATAAATCTTTTATTTTTAAATTCCCCTTAAATTTATTCACTCTACTCGGTTACAGTGACCAAAAGAGTTAAAATATTGCATATTTTATTATTTTAAAAATTTCTTCGTGGTTAGAGATTTTTAAATTTGTTTAAGGTCTTTTTCGGCATCTGAGGCCATTTAGACCTCGTAGCTATCTATTTCAATTGATTGGTATTCACATGCTTAGAGATTTGGAAGAAAATTTTTCCTAAAATAACCAACATTTGTTTATTATTTCTAAGCCGTACGATTGAGACATCCCAAAAAAATTTTTCATGTCTGAACAAATTTTTGTTGAAATCAGTAAAAGGGTTTGTTTCTACAAGTAAAAAGTAAAGTCTTGTTTATCACTTCCCCATTATTAAATTTTCTTGACTAACTAGCTTTTGTTAATTATATATTGAATATTGATCATCTGACTCATCTATGTACTAAAAAAAAATCAACAGTGAATAAAAATCGATTTCCTTGTTGAGTTTTTCATAAAAAATAATAAATCTGTTATGGTGTAATATTAACAATACTTTCCTTATTTTTCATATACCTCATTTTATTTGTTTTCTTTTTTTTCCATACACACTAACACACACACATACACCCAGTCTCTTCGGAAACTCAGGCCACATAAGACTCCCGAAGGCAAGCAATTGCAAAATTTTAGTTTTAAATTTTCCTCTCTGACTTCACTTCCTTTTACTCTGGCCAATCACCGCCCTGGCATGCACATACACATAATACCCAGGAAGTTAGTGACTAGCGCTTTATATATAGTATTGATGATATTGGGGGTCCAGGCATATTTATTCAAGTCATTTGGTATCCAAATGGCTTAAAATAAAAAAAATCGGACAGCCTGGGATCCGAACCCCTATATGTATTTGTTGCTTTTTCCCCCAAGTAATTCAATTAGGAATACAAAGAAAAATTCATTTTCCTATTATTTAAGTACTAAATTATGCACCTAAATTGGAGATCAACTGATTTACCATTGCTTAAAACAAAAAATGTAAATTTAGTGGAATAGGATGGAAGAAGCCAATGCCCATGTATTGCCCTCTATATTTCTGTAAGACGACAAAATAGAAATGGATCTATTTAGAAATAGCTAAACGAAATCAAATATACGAGAAAAAGAGAAGCAAATGGAAAGATGGGAGGCGCTGAGAGTCTTAACGGGTTTCTATTACTGAAAGCTCAGAACCTGTTAAAGAGAAGTTTTCCTTATACTAAAAATACATTTAGAAAAAATCCAAACTAATAAATTGGAAAAAACAACAATCGTTGAGTAGACTCTATGGATTTCTGCAAAATTCTCCGGCAATATGCCAAAATAATTTGGCAAAGAGTCGAGAATGAAGAAAAAAAAAAGATCAACATAGCAAACCGATTTTTGGCATTCTCCGAAAACATTGTTTTCATTCACATACAAATACTCTCTTTCTAAATATTTATTTTTTCCTTTTTTTTTATTAAAGATAATCACCTTCCTTTAGCAAACAAATCTTCATAAGAATTGTAAATAGATTGTTGGATGTTTATAGAATGAAGCATCAAATCATAGCAAATAATTCAAGAACACTTCACTTGCCAGCACCGAGAACAATTTATCGAAAACATCTTTCTCCAGGTCTCATAAACTCTAGATAATATAATAATAGGGGGAGAAGTGCTTGATTGGCTATAATTAGAGCTTGTCAAGCCGAAACAAGAATTTCAATTATCAATAATACAGTGTATATTGATTGGACAGTTGAAAATCAACATCATTTCAAATAAACCGTAAACTTATAGGGGTAAGAAATCAACTCATTAAGGATTGTTAAGCAACGCCAAGTGGTGCTGAAAATCGGGATAGGTGGCCCCCGAAAAACAAGACCATTGAACGCCCGCCGGAAGCCATCGATACATGTATTTAAATAAATAATAAATATTCATATAAGTCAAATGGCCTCTGCAGCCGAAATGACTTTAAAAAATAAAAAATAAAAAAAAAAAACTCATTAAGGATAGGGGGAAAACAAAAATGTCAAATACCATTTTTTTAATAATGATATTGTAAGGTTGAAAAAAAAAATTAGAGATCAATTTAAATAAATGTCAAGTATTTCTAAATAAGACTCACCAAGTACAGTGTATGAGATACTCGAAGGCGAACAAATCTCGGCAACCCAGGAATCGTAGACCGGATCTTCTTTTCGATGTATGAAGTTTATCACGTTTCCTAAAACAAAGAGAAATAAAATTTTTAGCTAAAAATTTATCGAACATTTATTTGAGGAATTGGAAACCATTAGAATGGGGGTTTCCAACTTTATTTTAGCTAGAAACCCTCTAAACATGATACATATTTTTAAAACTCTTATTAATTTATATTCAATTTAATTTAGTTTTAGACTTTAAATTATGGGTTTGGAAATATCTCTTTGCTTGCATTTGACATATGCGCTTTAGAAAATTAAGAGCAGTAAATTTTTATAATTTTTTTCCAAAAGTATTTGCATAATTTTATACTCGTATGTAGGTAGGGCCAACTTTATTTGGAGAAGAAAATTAAGATAAAATATGGCGTTAGAGCAGAAATATTTACATAAATGTATATAGAATAGAATACATATAAAGGTGCCATTTTTCTCCTATTCTCTCCAAAATTCTTATTAGTGTCGCGAATCACGGGTTGCTGACCTCTATTTATTTCACAAATTGATCAATTATAATACAATTTTATAAAAATGTTTATTTTGAATTTTTAGCAGTAAGTTTCATTCTAATGTGGAACAAGTAGAGCATGAATCCTGTGTACAGTATAATATCAGAGGATTATACGACTCGAAAAATATTAATATTGAATAAAATATATTTTTTTTTTATATTAATATCACTTATTGAAGAAAAGTGAGAAAAAAGCTTCACTTCTTGCAGAAAATCAAATGAATATAAGTACAGAAAACAGATATTCAAAAAATGCAAATGAATAAAAAAATATTCTTTGTTTGCTAAAAGTTGCTTGACATTTGAGAAGAAAGGTAGAAGACTGGCATAAAAGAAGCAGGAAAAAATACTAGTTTTAGCTCGGATAGCTTGTATTCACCAACAAAGAAATGAGAGAAAAAAAATGTAGATTTAAACAAATAATGCAAAGTAAACTTGAAAAATTATTTATTCATATCAGTTGTTATCATTTTCTCACCAAATTACTGATAAGATAGTGATATAATTTATTAATTTAGATCTTCTGCGTCTCGTCTAGGTATTTATATAATTGAATTTAAAAACAATGGAATACTAATTTTTAGTTTTGTAATAATTATTAAAATTATATTCCAGAATCTAAAGGAAGCGGTTAATCATTTTTATAAATCAAGCCAGATGGTCATATGGAAGGTCTAGGTATCTGTTTGAAGCTTGAGCCAATCATTGAAGGCGATTGATAGTTGATTGAATGACTCAATCATTTGATCAATCGATTGTTTGTCTAGGCCCAGTTTGATCAATCATTACATCAATCACACGCCGGGCAACCATGGATTTTACCCGTTCTCCCAAAAAAAGATACAAAACGAAGACGAAATTGGAGAAAAAAGCCCACAAAGTTCAGAACATGAGTTTGTGAGCTTGCATAGGAAGTTGAGTAAATGCTCATGAGTGAAACAATTTCTTAATTTGTACCATTCCTTGGACCAGCGTCGTTTCCGTTTTTTGTTTTTCCCTTAACGGCAACCAACGTCAATGCAACGTCAATGTAAGGAAGGCCAAATCGGTGTTGGACACCAATGTTCGAAGAGTCCTTTCGAGTCGAAATCCCAACTGGGACTGAGAGAGATTTGATAAAAAGATTGAAGGTTTGATTGAAGTTGATTGAACCGCGCGTCAATCGACTGACTGAATCGTTTGATCAAAATGATTGACCATCTAGGGCCTTCACACTCCAAGTATATTAAATAATTTTACCTCCTTAATGAATTTGCCATTCCACTCAGAAATAAAATTTTGGCAATAAAAATGTTAGGATTAGGAGTTTCTTCTCACTTCCTCCAGTTGAGGGCACTCAAACGAAGACAAAACCTATTATGCTTCTTTTTTTCCTGGCTGCATGTTACCACTGGTCATTATAGGTCTTCGGATCTCATGCACCCATTACAAAAAAAAAAAACAAAAAAAACTGCTCAATGTTTGGAATTTGAACATTACAAGTAATCTGTTAAAGATAACCAAAAGTATGAATACTATCTAATATTATTCCCCCGATTTTATTACAATTAATGAGACATTTCGAGAAAACTTTTTTTTCTCATCATCAGTCTTTCAAATTGTATCTGTCCCGGAGTTGTTAATTTATTCTAAGCAAAGGGTTGTATATACTGAATTTTCTAAGCAAAGGCTTGTATAGACTGTATATTTACTAAGCGAAGAGTTGTATATACTGTATTTTCTAATAAGCCAGATATGTATATTTATAAACTGTATATAGATATAAATTGCGGCATATGAATAAGACGAGGGTCCGCCGCAGGGGTATGGCGCTGATAGTTTTATATTCATTTTAAGAACATCAGATCATTTCAAAATCTTCAATCTTCAAATATTTATTTAGCGATAAAATTTGCTTTTTATCGGTTTATTAATCTTTTTTTTTTATTAATAGATAGATAGGTAGTAAGCCCTTCATACATCAGCTGGGTTGAATATTGCAAGTTGCATGTTTCGAGGTCATGTGTCCCCTTCCACCACCTCCCTCTCTCTCTCTCTCTATGCTAAATTATCAGCTGCCTTTGAGTCACTCGCCAACAGGCAAAATTGTGTTGGCTATTTTTTCATGTTTGACTCAAATGCAAATGGTTAATACATAATAAAACTTATATGGAATGTATATAAAAACATTTTTAATAGTCATTTTCCCTAAAATTATTATATAAACAATTCAGCACTTAAGCGACTGTAAAAATAAAAAAAAATCTGGTACGACTTTGATAAATTTCTGTGCTTGTCACACCAGATTTTTTGTAACGACCCAAAAAATTGTCGGTCTATTATGGGAATATGTAATTTTATAGGCGGCCCGCAGAGTTATGATGCATTCCCAAAGTGGCCCGCCCGCAAGATCATTTAGATTGACCAGCCCTGATTTAGTACATTAGAATTCAAGATGTAAAATTTAGAAATAAAGGAAAATATTTATATTTTGTTACTATGGCATTTCACCTACTTTCCAATGGAGAAAATATTTATTTTGAGGACAAATGAGAATGATATTTTAAAGAGGATCTAAAAAAATAATTGATTTATGAATTTTATTCAAAATCTGTTTTTGAGAGAAAAAAAAATCTAAAAAAGTACTTCAGTAAAATACTAGTACTCTTGTTTGATTTTGTCCAAAAGCTTCGTGCTACGTGCCAGGTCAAATTTCAACCTTTTAGCTCTTTTCGTTCTTGAGATATTTTGTACAAACACAAATAGACCATTTTGCGGGACCCACTTTTTGGAATCAGGAAATCTCAAAACTTGTATTTCCATCGAAAAAATCTTCGTCGATAAGTTTGAATTTGGATACTACCACAAAAGTCTATTCTCATTTGAATTCATTGAGATAGAAATGATGTCAATATCAAGGTTCTTGGAAGGATTGAAGGCGAAACTCATTTTATTAATAGTCGCTTGGAACTGAATGAAAATGGAACGATAATTCAAGATCCCAAATAAGAACAAGTTCATTAAAAGAATCACACATGGTAATTCTATTTCGAGAATCTTTTAGTATTCAGATTGTAAGTGTTGTACAACTTATAAAAAAAAATTTTATTTATTAAAAATATTTTAGCTGAGACGTGTGAAAATACATGTAGATAAGAAAATTAAATTATAATACTTGAAGATATCTACTAATATATCGATATAGATAAGAGAAAATCGATTGGATTTTTAATCAAGGTAGTAAGTTGATGAATCGACTATCGCGGCTATTGAGGTTTATCAATATAGATAATATTCCCTTATTTGACCTTATTATTGGAATCATTTGGGTGAGGGAACAACTCAACATACTTGGCATCAGTTTATAGAAGAAAAATCTGGTGTGACTGGCGCACAGCACACAACTTTCTCTTACCTTCGGTAATCGAAAGTTGTGAACTGTGCTTGTCACACCAGATTTTTTGTGTTGAGATATATTTAGTTACCGACAGTAGGGTACATTTGAATTCAAGATGTAAAATTTATAAGTTTGGGAAAATATTTATATTTTGTTACCATAGCAACCATAGGAGAAATTGCTATCTTTCCTATGAAGAACAAGAGTAAAGTGGTCTGCAGAATATTTCAATGGCAAAATGAGAATATACATTTTAAAGAGCATCTAAAAAATAATTGATTTTTGAATTTAAAAAAAAATCGTTGGAACGAATTTTGAGAAAATCGAAAAAAAACTGAAAAAGTGCATCAGTAAAGTACTAGTACTCTGGTCGATTTTGTTCAAAATCTTCGTGTCACGTCCCAGGGGGTGCCTAACTTAAATATAAAATTTCAACCTCCTAGGTCTTTTCGTTCTTGAGATATCTTGTTCACAGACACACAGACAGACAGACAGACACACACACACACACACACACCCCGACCATGTCGCGAAAACCACTTTTTTGGATTCAGGGGACCTCAAAACGTGAAGATTCATCAAAATCTCGACATCGAATTTTTGACATGAATCCAATACTTTCTCTCTATATATATATTACATACAGTATATACATAGGTAAGAGAAAGTAAAAAAGGGTCAGGGAATTTTTTTAGATAAGTAAAAGCAAATTTAGTATTGGGAATCAGTTCGAAAAACAAATACTGTTTTAGTTAGGAATGTATTACTATTTACTATATATTTATTTATGTTAATCAATTCTTACAAGTTCTTATTAGATTAGTCAAAGTCGCAATAACCTTTAGAAAGAGAGGCAGGTGAAAAAGGTTTAAATTTAATACCAGTGATAATTCCTTATTAAAGTTATGTAATGCAATTAATGGTGCCATTTTTACTTTTTTAACGTCCTTATTATATAAATTCCAGGTGCAATATTCATCGAAGGGCTTCGCACCTGGGACTCCCGCCTTCGAAGGGGATGTGTCTCGCCAGGGAGTATAGAAGGGCATGGGTTATAAGCTTCAATTGTGAAGATATAGACAAAATTGTCTGTCTGTATGTCTGGAAACAAAATATATCAAGAACGAAGAGCTAGGAGGTTGAAATTTTATATTGAAGTTAAGTAGCCTCCCTGGAACGTGACATGAAGCTTTGAATAAAATCGGCCAAAGAGTACTAGTACTTTACTGATGTACTTTTATAGTTTATCTTGAATTCTAATGTACTGCCGGTAACTAAATATATATATTGACCCAAAAAATTTGGTGCCAAGAGCAGAACACAACTTTTAATTACCGAAGGTAAGAGAAAATTGTGTGCTCTGCAACTAGTCACACCATATTTCATTTCAATATGTTGTTGAAAGAAATAGAGAGAGAGATTTCCTGCAATTCCTTCTCTCTTAATATAATAAAGAGAATAAAAAACACGAATACCTCAAAATAAAAGTTGTTGGAGCAAAGGGGGAATCAGTCTCGAGATATAAGAAAAATCAAAATTATTAAAGAAATTTCTGGGAAAAAAAATCAAAATGATATCCCTTTCAGAAATGGTTACTTGTCTAATTGAAATAAATAGAATATTTCAATATCAACAATTGTGGTTTTTATTCTTTATTGAGGTCTAACCCCTCCAATTTGACAAGCAACCACTTCTCCATCAAATTGAACGATTTTCCTGTCCAGTTTCGAATTTAGAGTTTTTCAGATATTTTTGAAATTGATAAAAATAATTATTAAATATGTACAATTATAAAAAAAAATTTGACATAATCTAAGAGAAAACAATGGAAACTGATTTATAATAGGTTTTATTCACTAGAATATGAGATAGGATGAAAAATCTAAATGGTAGCCTGAATTTAGACCTTCTCGAAATCAAAATAAAATTCAGAAAAAGTGAAATATAAGAAGAGTTCTATCAATTTCACATAGCAACAATGGATTTAATTCAAATTGTGAATATTTATTTACATTTCCGAATGCCATTTATAATATTTGTTTTGGTTATCGAGTTGGTTATTCCTGTTGCTGCTTGTTCGATTTCCCTCCCTCGCTTTCTCACATTCCCCCACCAACAACCCGTCATCGCCCCACTCCTGACCAGAAGCTACGCCTTCCCCCCTCCTCTCTACCACCTCCAAAGCCACCCACTAACACGAGAAACTTTTTCTAAGAATTGTCCCACTACCTGATTCAATAACATGACCTTCAACGCTTGTATTGAAATATATTATAAGTCTTCATATATTTAATCATGATAATGAACTTTGGCAATGAAATATAAAAAATTATTTTCATACTTGGAATTTATAAATTATAAATTATCTCTTATTTATATTTAATTTTAGAAAGTGACATTTTAATAACAAGTTCATTGTATTTGCGATTGAATCACACGCATATTTACAAATAACGTGAGAAAATATCATTAAAAGTTGAATGCCAAATAAATGAGTTTTTTTTTGTCCTGGAGAATAATATAAGCGAAGGGGGAAGGAGGGGAAGTTTTTTGAAAATGTATTTTTTTGTATTTGATTTAACAATAAAATCCCACTCCTTCCTATTTAAACGATGGGTGCGGAATGTTTTTTCATTCAACATCATGAAAAAATCATCTACAAATTTCATTTGAATATTTCTATCTAGTTTTGAGACGAATGCCTATATGAATTTTTATCGTTATTATTATTTTTTTTAACTAAATCAAATTGCATTTATTTACATATTCGATTCAGGAAATAAGAAGAAAATATTTATACTATCGTTCTTTCTACTCTCTTCTTAAAATTCATTCATGAGACATTCTTTCCTTGTGTCTATTTTTACTTCCTCTTACCTCTATATATGTAAATATATAGAGAGAGAAAGTTATTGGATTCATGTCAAAAATTCGATGTCGAGATTTTGATGGATGTATCCGTTTTGAGGTCCCCTGAATCAAAAAAAAAGTGGTCTCTCTGTCTCTGTGTGTGTGTGTGTTCAATTTTAAGCATAAAGGAATTGAGCTATGAGGCTGGAATTTTATGTTTAAGTTAACTGATGTACTACTTTTTCAGTTTTTTTCGATTTTCTCAAAATTTGCTCTAACGATTTTGATTAAAATTCAAAAAATCAATTATTTTTTTAGATGCTCTTTCAAATGTATATTTTCATTTTGCTCTCAAAATAGTTTGAAGCACACTTTATAGGATAAATGGTTGTCATGGTAACAAAATATAAATATTTTTCTCTGTTTATAAAATTTATATCTTGAATTCTAATATATCAGCGGAAACTAAACATATGTCAACATAAAAAAATCTGGTGTGACAAGCACAGTACAAAGTTGTGTCCTGTGCGACCAGTCACGCCAGACTTTTATATCATGTAAAGAAATTTTTTCAGATTGTATAACTTGTTTAATTTAAATGTTTGAGCTGAAACCTCTTAAAAAATCTCATTAGTTTAGAAAAAGTTGAAAGAAATTCACATATCCTCACCGAAAAAGGATCAAATCAATGCAAGATAAGCAGCGATCGCTAGCGAAACCTCCAATATGGGTTTTCTAAAGCCGGCCATTCACGATCGCTCCATCCGTCCAAATGGAGCGATGTCACTCCAAAAACTGACCGTGAGTGGGGAAAAACAAATGGATCACGTGGAGTGATAGGATGAGTTCGTAATCCATCAGTCCAAAATCCAGTTTCGTCAAGCCATCCGTCCATCACTCAAACTGATTGTGAATGGGGAAATTCACGTGGAGCGACACCAAGCCTTCGCAGCAGCAGTTAATACCCCAACAGAAACCAATAAAAGTAAATCTGTATCCATATTAATGCAAAAGAGGTTATAAGAAAAGCACATGAAACACATACTGGATGTGGAGTGAATGGGGGTAATTTTTTGGATGATATCCATTGGTTGACATCCATTTGGAGCGATCGTGAATGGCCAACTTAAGATATATGAGCCCCCCTGCCCCCTTATAGAGAAAAAAAAAATAATCTAGTTCTTTATTAATGCTGGAACTAAACCATTATTAGCCCCATTGGCCTCCCATCCTTAAATATGCGTCTGTCTCCTTGCCTCGACTATGCCACTAATTTCGGCTTTCATTCCTTAACAAATCCTGGGACCAGCATAAATAATAAATAATAATAATAATAACAAATATTGATACTGATTAATCAGAACCTTTCAAAAGGAATTCTAATAAAAAAACTATTTTTTAGGATAGTAACAAAATATTTTGCCAAAAAACTACTTCCACTTGGAAGTGTTTTAAAAGATGACGAGAAGAGTATAAAAAAAGTTTAAAAAGAAATAAGAAAACAAATCTTGAAAATATTTATTTTTATACGGATGAGTCGCATGGAGCAACTATCTAGGTTGTGGTGAAAATCATTTGCTCATTTCTGGAATTTTTTTTTTCTTTAATATGTTTTAAGGTCTTTTTCGAGATCTAAGGCGATTTAGACTCCATCCCTATTTATTTCAAAAGATTGGTAGTCAGTTCATTTTTCTCGCTTTGGACCCCACCCGGGTACGGGTGCTGCAGGTAAGAAAATTGTCGTATATATAGCAATTTAATTATTACATCAATTATTTAGATTCCAGCTTGCGTAATAATATGATTATTTGACCTAACTAGAGCCGCCGAGAGCCTTGACGAGCCTCAAGGCCGTATCTTAGTCTCCACACCACCACCAAAATAAATGTTGGGCATACGTTTCAGCGAGAAAAAATATTTCTTTTTTTTCAGTAGTAAATTTAAGAGTTGAAGCCTGGAGGCCTGTAACCTGTGATTTATCGGGAGGGGGGGGTGCCTCGGTGGGATCCCTGCTAACATCACAACATAAGAACAGATCCAATTATGAATTTTAAACAAAATCGTTGGAGCGAATTTTGAGAAAATAAAAAAAAAACTGAAAAAGTACATCAGTAAAGTACTAGTACTCTTTGGCCGATTTTGTTCAAAAGCTTCGGGTCACGTCCCAGGGGGGTGCCTAACTTAAATATAAAATTTCAGTCTCCTAACTCTTCGTTCTTGGGATATTTTGTTCACAGACGACACACGCAGAGTCAGACAGACCATGTTGCGAAAACCACTTTTTCGGATTCTGGGCTCCTCAAAACATGTATGGTATATTCATCAAAATCTCGACATCAAATTTTTGACATGAATCCAATATTTTCTCTCTATATATATATTACATATATTTAAGAGAAAGTAAAAAATTTTTAATCGTCGGAAAACCAGTATTCATTAGATTCAATCAAAAACAGTATATTCTTAACCAAAGACAATTATTTAATCTCAACCCCCCCCCCCCACCGTGGCCGAGAAGCTAAAATTGTTGACATATGTCAATAATGATAGTCTGAAAACCAAGAGGCGCGGTTCAATCCCACATCCCGATAATTTATTTAAATCATTTATACCAAATGACAAACAGATAAGCCTGGACCCTATAAAATAGGTATATCGTTTTTAAATATTGTGTATCGCGAAAAGCCTATATAGCCTAAGATGCCGAAAAAAATCATTCCCAACAGTATAAGAAAGAAGTCTCGATCATTGAAATTGGATTCTGTTGACAGTTTCTCCTTAAGAAGATGTATTTTTTTCTTAACAATTCTGCAAATGAATATCCAAATTTAATTGTTTAAGATGTTACATAGGGACTAATTAGAATGCATTAAAAAAAAAATGTCTGGAGGAAGTGTCTAATTGTGACTGACGATAATTTGAAAGATGATTGTATTCAAATAATTAATGTAGAATTAAGATCAAGAAAAAATAAATGTACTCTAATGATATAAGACTAGCTGGTAAGCCCACCCTTGGCAAAAAATCTCCAAATACGAGATATTTATTTAAGTAATTTTTTAGCTCAATTATTTAAGAAGTCAAAATGTAAAATGAAAAATCTTTTTTCCTTATTTCAAAAAACCCCGAAATAAATCTCTATTTATTGAAATAATTTTTCTAGGGCAAAAATCAAAATTAACATCTCCTTTTTGTTAAGTTATTTAAGAAATAGTAAAATTGAAATTTTACCCCAGCATGCGAGTAAGAAATTGATTTAATATTTGTGCCAATAGAATTTAGGAAAATTTTATTCCTCGAAAATCTAGGCCTATAGGTTCTTATCTTATCACCACCTTCACATATGGTAAAATGATTAAACTCGTGACTAATTGCTAACCATCTTTTTTATCAAAAAGAATTAAATAAACTAATACAATGCTTTATAAAATGCTTGTTTCCAAAGGAAAGGAAAAGTTAAAGCTCCAATATAAAAAAAAATCTGGTATGATTGTCACACAGCACCAACCGAGAAAAAATTATGATTTTTTTGTCTAAAATTTATTTTAAACTATCAATTTTAAGTCTTAAATCACCTTAACGGTGCTAGTATTTGAAGGTATTATTTAAAAAATTTTCATCCCCCAGACCAACCAGCCAACCGCCCCCACTGAGTTCGCATCCCGTCCCATGCGACAAAAATTTATTTAAATTGAATTGGCCACCAATCAATTTAAGTAAATAGGGAAGGAATCTAAATGGTCCAAAAAAAAAAAACCCCCCCCCCAAAATCCTTTGTCCCCCCCCCCCCCTTTTGGGGGGGAGAAGAAAAAAAAAAAAAAAAATATATATATTTTTTTCCACCTTTTTTTTTATCTTTCCCATGAAGTACAGAAGTAAAGTGGTCTTCAAACAATTTTGAAAGTAAAATGAGAATATACTTTTTAAAGAACATCTAAAAAATATGTTATATAGATATAGATATAAATATGTTCTACCTACAATTTGAAATTAAGTACACATATAGTACATGAACCAGGGAGTAACGTAGTAATCAAATTTCTTTTGGCTTGGAAATTAGAGAGGAAGTTAGTAGCTCTGAGTCCGAGCTTTCCAGCTATACAACTAGGGCTGTGGGAGGAGCTACGCAACCATTAAAAAAAAAAAGAATAGAGTAGTAAACCCTTTTACTAAAAAAAAAAAAAAAAAAGGTAAAATGATATGAATTTTGTAGAGAAAATTTTAAGGAGGGGGCAGCAAATTAAATTTTGCATCACCTTAAAAATCTCCTAATTCCGGCCCTGAATCACAGATTGGAATAAAAACAAGAAAAGAAAAGAATTTCAAAATCAATGGGTTCTAAACAAACTCTGAAAACATTCAAAAAAAGCCTTTTTGATGAATATGGATATTGAAGATATTTATTATCCTTCAAAAGGGCAAAATTTTGAAAAAAATGAATAAAAGAAAAGTTTTTAGTTCCTTAAAATAAGGGATATGACTTTTTGAAGATTTCAGAGGGTAATGAATCGAAAGCAAAACAATACTTTCTCTCCCTATATATTTCATATATAGGGTAAGAGAAAGTAAAACCAAATCTCTTTCTGAAGGAAAAAGTCCTAGACATTTACTGTATTAGTGTAGTTCTCTATTAGTGATATATTAAAATATATTTAATTAATATATGAAAAAAAAATATATATATAGAGTTTGTATAAATGAGTAATTAAATGTAAAAAAGTAGAAATTAAAAAATACTTTAGCTTCACCCTTCACTATCTAAACCATAAAAAAATCTCTTTTACTGTATATTATTTTTCTACTTAGGAATTTATTGATTATAAAAAAAGATTGAGTCGGGTTGATATATCTATGTAGGTATATAATTATTAAAAGAGCGTAGGCGTAATTACCCATAGGGTGCAATGGGGTGGCAAGCAAGGGGGCGAATCTCATTGATCGCATTTATTTATTTATATAAATTTTTTTTAAAAAGTGAATGAAATTTTAACTGATGGAAAACAATTCATATTGTTTTGATAAAAGAGCTCGAGTCTTTAAAGGGGATGTTGTCATGTAAAAGATCAGGATAAAAATCTCATTTTTTGTGATTTATATAAAATAAATATAAACGATAATTTTAATTAAATTTAATTAAAATTATCTATGATCCGTTTTAATTAATATTATCTAATGAAAATAAATATTTTATAATTTTTTTTTTTAACGAAATAAAATAGAAGAAATGGGGCTTTGTGTTAATTTATAAATAAAGATATTTTGATTATTTGTTTATTTCTATGATCAAATAAAAAAATAAATGTTTGATGATGTTTCATAGGTTGCATCAGCAACGAGCGAGTTGGATAGGACCACGTGTCGCCTTTATATAAAAACATTTGCTGACTCAGACAACGATCAGTTGTAAGATATTAGGGCTTTGGAGAAGAACTCATCTGGAGATTTCCAAAGCCCGAATTAATTATTTTATTTTTTTGTTTTTGTGTTTATTATTTGACATTTAAAGGGAACAAAGATGTAAGCAAAACAACTCTTGTCATATCTACTTTAAACGTTAACTGATAGTTGAGGGCAAAATGCATTTAGGTTTACATAGTTTAATCTTTTCAAAAAATAAAACATTTCTCTAGTGTTATTCTTCGTCTTTGAAAAAAATATTATGGAGACAATTTAGGCCATCTATTAACAATTTTATATGAAAATTTTGAAATTAATTTTTTTTTTAATTTTCCTTTTCGGCTACAGATACTATTAGAATTTGATTCTATTTATTTATGTCGAATATAATCGGGGGATGTTCCACACGCTTGTTTTTTTGGGACCACCTAACTGAAACTCGGCCGTGTTTTAACATTGTTTATTTATAATACTTATGAATTCAGAAATCTAATATATACAAGGGCGTAGCCAAGACAAGACGGTACAGGCTCGCTTGGGGAGTTTTTTTTTTTTTAATCAAATTTGGTTATTTTTTGAAAATTAAGTAAAAAATGTCTTTTCTTTAGCTTAAAAAAAAGCCCAGACATCTTGTTAGGTGGGAGGGGGGGGGGGGGTATGCATTTAATATATACAATTATTTATTATTATTATTATTATTATTTTTTACTTATATAAGCTCATTAAAAAAAAAAAATTCATAATGGGAAAATTATATGGAGCTATTTGTTTTTAATAAACAAAAAATTTTCAGGATCGGTCAGGGAAGGGGACATTGGCTCCCCGCTGGCTACGCCCATGTTTCAATATTTATTTTTCTATCGGCTTATGTGTATGTTTTTATTAAAAGAAGTATAAAGTTAATTAGTTTTACTAATTGTAAAAAAAAGATGGAGTAAAAAGTAATTAAATTCAACGGTTATAAAATAAGAGAATTATTGATTTCGGTAGCATAATCATTCAATATTTGTTAAAAAAGTTGTTTTGTATGTGCTTTGGTAGTATTATTAATATTAGAAAAAAGTCTCTTCTGTGTTAATTCTCGTCCACTCTCTCACCCCTACTTGGTACTCCAACCCCCACCACTACCCCCACTACCAGATTTGTTGGTCATGTGACCTCTTTTCCTTGGAGGGATTCCCATGCTTCTCGCCTCCTTATTGGCTGGCTATAGGGATTGGCTCCCAGTGATGTCATGCTATTGACGTCAGAGTACCTAGGTTATAAAAGGATGGTGTACGCCATATTCTCATTTAGAAATTGTTTATTCTTCGCTCTGTTCAGTTCAAGTTTGCAAGAAAACCAGTGAGGAAAAAAAATTCCAAAGTTGAAAAAATCATCCAAGTGCGAATTTTTATTGTTTTTTTATTATTTTCTTTACGCTTTTCGTTCGCCCAAGTTAATCAATAGTTTCCTGCTCTACGCCATTGTGGTTTAATCTCATTTTTACGCAGTACACTTTTGGGAAGGTAAATAGACAAAAAAAACTCAGCATTCATTTTTGCAAGTCATTCTCATTGATTTCTAATTTAATACTATAACTTGAAAACTTTTTACTAATCAAACTTTACAATTTTGATTAATATTATTTATTTATATTTTTCAGGTTGAGAAGAACTCAACTTTCCCCTTGAGCAGGGCTTTTTAACTTAGTCACCATTTCATTAGAGAAACACGGAGAATTAACTGTGAGGGTCTTTGTATATTATTTTTATATTTTTGGAAAATTCTTTTAAATTTCTTTTTTTAATAATTTGTAAAAAAAAAGATTGTAATTTTCTAAATTATTAGTTTTTTTTTATTTTTGGAAATTTTTTTCAATTTCAAAAAATGTTTGTTAATTTTCCACATTATTTAGTTCTTGTTTTTATTTTCTTCAGTCCCGTGCAAAATGCGTGCTGCTGCTGAATCAACCTTCCTCTGCTTCTCTTTGCGTGAAAGTGAATTCTCCAGGGGTGGCCCTCCAGTCAGTCTGTACAGAGGCCGACCCCTGGCTTCAGGAATACCAAGAGAGCCCCCCTTTATCAAAGGAATTGGACACTTCCGACACGAGTAAGCATCGCTTGATCCGAAATGTTCATTTTTTTAAAATTTTGTGATCTTTGACCATGCTTTTTCTCTATAGTCATTTTGGAAGAAAGTCTCTCATTACACGAACCAGTCACATCAATGTACGCGGCGATGGAGCCGGACGCAAGTTACCTCGATCTGAGTGGCTTCTTGGCCAAAACGGTCACAAGCAAAGAATGCGATGAACTTAATACTCCTATTATAGGTAATTTAATTTTTTCTATAATACCATACATATAATTAACTAATTTGAAAATTTTTGTTTCTGGACTATTTCCTATATTATTTCCAAAAAAAAGACAAATTATATATATATAGTTTGTTCCAAAGGTTTCATGACAAAAATAATACTAACACTCCGTCCACTCTTCCCTAAATAATACAAAGTAATAATAATAATAATTTTATATTGTATTTCTAAAAAAATACTAAATTCTAAGATCTCTCCTCATTAAGACGTGACTGACATTTGGGCTTTATCAAAAAGAAAAAAAATATAAAAAGCAAATCACTACATGATTAAAAGTTTAAATTTTTCACATTTTATAAAAGGATTATTTATTAGTAATGATATTTCTATAAGAGGATAATTACTGATTCAAATTTGTAAGTAAAAAACAAACAAGAGAAAAAATATAAAAAGGCGAGCTAAAAAAAAATATAGCAGATTTTATGGTACGACAATATTTTGAAGATCATTTTGATCAAGTCCAAATCCTTAGTATAATAAAAAAAAGTCTACGCAATGGGTGAATTATAGGCCAGATGTTAGATAAAAATTTTATAAACATGTAAACACAATTTAATTTTTTTGAAAAATTTGTAAAAATATTCTATAAAAAATCACAGAAAATGGAATATTTTGTCTAAATCGATTTTGCTGATTATATATATTTTATTATCTCTATATTTCATTTTTTTTTTTTAATCTTTTATGTCAATAAATAGAGAGCTTATTTTATTATCTTTATCGATCTTGTGATATATATTAGTTAATTAATCAATATTCATGGAATTTTTTTTATCTTTTGTTTCAGAAGAGAATAAAAATGAATTTGATTTCACCAGCTCATCTGATGTCTTAGTACCAATGGCTGATGATTCAGATATTTGGGGTCTTGATTCTCCATTTAATGAATCTTATGGATTGATTTCTCCTAACATCAAAATGGAATCTAAATATTTAGAAGAATCCACATTTTTAACGCCGAAGAATGAAGAAAACAATATTATTGTAAATCAATTGGTGGAAGGGATTAATCCAGATTTTAATGTTTCAAATGAAAGCTTATCACAATCAAATGCTTTTTTCACCTCTGATAATACTCAAAACGTTGTGACTGAATTTGTCGATTGTGCAGAAGAAAAAACAAATTCGTCGCATTTGGACAAACAATTTGTTTCTCAAGATAATATTGAAAAGAAATTGAAATTAAATCTAAGTTTGGCACCACCACAATTAGAAACTACACTAATAAATACACCTGATGTAGTTCAACATATTTTGAATAATGAAAATAATTTCAATATATTATCCTATGTCTTTGAAGTAAGTTTTAATTTTTATGAGTTGAAATTTTATTCATTTTTTTTTTTTAATCTAACTAAATATATTTTTTCGTTGTTTTTCAGGATGATAAAACATCATTAACGAATAAACATCGAACACCTAGTATCCACCCAAAGACAAATAAAAGGACAGCATTACTTAGAAATTCAAAATTGTTGAATATCGATAGTTTGCAACAAATAAGCAAAGACACACATTCGACTCCACTTATCACAATAGATGATAGTGAAATAAGAACAACACCCTCACAAAATATAATTGTTAATACAAAAAAGACAACAGATCGTTTAGAAACAATTATCAAGGTTGAACCAAGCATCGAAGTAGAGTGTACATCATCATCATCAACAAAAACAACATCATCAACACCTAAACCTGCAGCACGTCGTGGACGACCACCTGGTCGAAGAAACAATCCACCCAAACGTCCAGCATCTCCACCACCATCTGACGATGATTTATGGGTTCCAAATTCATCATCAGAAACTTATGGCAAACGACGGCGCACCGCTTCAGTAGTATCAACTGATTCAAATCATTCGTCGCATTCATCAGCAGTTTGTTCCAAATACCGTGAATTACGGGATAGAAATAATGAAGCGTCACGTAAATCTCGCATGAATAGAAAAGCAAGAGAAGAAGAAATGAATGATAAATTACAAACATTAGAAAAAGATAATTTAAAATTACGTGTTAAAGCAGAAGAATTAGAAAGGCTTGTACAAGAAATGAGAACCGCTCTTATATCAGCTTTCAAAAAAAAATAAATAGTTTTTAATTATTAATAAATATATTATACTTAATGTATATCCATTGATATAGATTGTATATATTTTAACTTAATAACTGATTGCTTTAATATTGTTATTATTAAATACTTTAATGACTTTTTGTAAAATATATATTAAATTTTAAATTAAAATATATAAGATAAGAGGTTTATTATCTGCTCGATATAAATATATATATATTAATATGTATCATGTTTTAAGAATAGCAATTTCAAAATGTCTTTACTCTGTTTATATAAAAAGGTTATGCCTTATTAGTAGTATTTGATAAATAGTTATGAATGAAAATTAAAAAAAAAAGTTGTATAAACATATATATATAAATAAAAAGCATTGTAAAAAAAAAATTTAAATAAATTAGAATGTTCTTTTTTGTTTCTTGATATTTTATAATAAACAGTTTTTTTTTAATATCTTTTTTTAATCATGCCTATTTATAATATAAACATCAAATACCTTCCCATCCTTAAGTAGTTTAATCCAAATTAGAGTTATTTTTTTTGAATGTGAGTTGACTTTGTTATATTATTATATATATAATAAAGATCAACTCTTGTGATTTGTAAAATAAACTTATGATTTTATTAAATAAAGAGAGATAATACTTGGTGGTATTTATCTTAAACATTTATGAAAAATCTTAAAAATTAGGTGAAAAAGAATTAACTTTTTACTCACATGACAGGAGAAGAGAAGGTCGATTGCATACTTGGAGAATACAACTGCCTTATTTATACAATCCGTGGTCTCGATACAATCCTAAAATAAGAAAAATAATAATAATATTTGATACATTTTAAAAATTACAAGTTAAATATTTATTTTTTGATAAATGATTGACTTTATCTAGGCTTGATTGTATGTGATGAATATGATTAAAAATAAAAGTGTATTAATTCAATTTATTAATATATTGTAAATTAAATTGTATAGGTACAATTATAAAAGGACTATATATATTATAAGAATAATTAAATAGTAAAAATAAACTTTCAATTTATTTTTAATTTTAGAGGTTAATATTCAATTATAATTTATTACCATGACAGAGTAATATATTATTAAAAATTAACTATATTAAATTCAATAAGATTTATAAAATAATTATTATTTTAAAGATCTTTTAAAAATAAAAATAAATATACTTACTTCTTAATTAATGATGACATTTAAAAACACAACTTTTGAAATTAAATTTGTCAAGCTCAGGGAATCAAACTGGTGTCAAGTAATTCTTCTAGTTCTCACCAGAGGCGCTAAAGGTCGGACACAATTTAACAAGCGGTAAAAGTGAATAGCCAGATAGTAGGTCTATCTGAAAAGAAAAATAAAAAAATTTAAGATAAATCGAGTTTAGGGGCATCATTATGAACTGATACAATTCGAATTCTTAAAAAAAAAAATTAAATTTGAATGTTCATCAGTTTAAAAAAATTTGTTTTAAACAGGGTTGAAAAAATAATTATTTTTTTCGAATTGCTTCTTATTTTTTTTTGCACGTTTTTTTATGTTAGTATATCCGTTTATGAACTCTATATTACACAATTCGGTTCTGCGCCTTGAGCTGCGTGGTTCAATGTATATAAAAAATTCTTGATGAAGTAAAAATTGGGTCATGAGCGGATTGGGTTTATGAGCGGAGAGGAGAGCGGGCCTTGAGCCGGTGAAAGGACTCCGAGTAGAAAGAGATAAATATTTTTATTTTTGGGAACTGATTACAGTCTGACTATAATAATCTGAAGACTTATGATAACCATTGGAACTAGATTGTATAATATACAAGAGTAAAATAGTGAAAAAATACTGTCAAAATTGGAGTTATTTCTTGATTTCCTGGACTTGTTTGAGTTAAAATTCCCGATTCCAAAAATGAGAATTGGCCACTTTTTCAGGGTAAAGCCAGGCCTGTAAAATCCTCATTTCCCTTGAATTGGACTAGATATATAAATATCTTTCAAATGAATTTGAGACTCATCGTTTTAACAAATACCGTAGTTTAATAGTATCAGTATATTCAGGACCTCTGATAGAAGAGGAAAGGAAAGAAATGGGGAGACCACTTTGAACATCAACCCTAACCAAGAGCAGATCCAGAGGAGTTTCTCGGGGGGTGGTAGGGTAATATGGTGTGACTGATCCCACAGTACACAATTTTTTCTTTCTTTCGGTAATTAAAGGTGCATTCTGTACTTGTTTACAAGAATATATATAGAAATCAAATTTGTAAGTAATTACCTACCCCCTTTACCTCCCCCCTTTATCCGCCCTTGACCCTAACTCCCTAAAGAAAAAAAATATTAAAATTATTTTGAAGGCTTTCTGGCTTCGGGCTACAAATCCACGAAAGAAAAATATTTTCATGAAAATTTTTTCTCGGGAAGGATTTGGACCCTTTTTGACCCGACTTGAAAAAAAAAATATTCAAGGACAAACAGATGAGTTTGTGTTTTGCATTGATAGAACGAAGAAAAGGCAAAGGCCGAGCAGTGTAAAAAAAAAACAAATACTATTCTTAGCATGGATGGTCGTTATCCATCAACAGATGTGAGCCCAGAGCCGGATTTATAAGTCTAAATGTTCTCGCGTATAACGCAGAACTACCAGCTCATTCCTCCCTGACTAATGTCAAATTCAGGGAACAACCTTATGATGTGAGGGACAGTAGCGTATCCAGGTGGGGGCGAAGGAGGGCGCGAGCCCCCCGCCCCAGGCGCATCAAGCTTTTGGCGCCCCTCGAGCATCCGGCTTTCCGCCTTTTTCCCAAAATCTCCGGCTATTTTTTTTCTAAATTTCATAATAAAATCATTTTATATCACAAATCCGGAGAAAAATTACAAAAAAAGATCGAACGAGATTCGAATACTACAAAAAAAAAAAAGGTCGAACGAAAAACGGCGCCCCAGTTGAGCTTCGCCCCCTCCGCCCTCAAAGGCTAGTTACGCCGCTGGTGAGGGACTGGAGGAAGAGAAATCTCACATCGATATTCACACGTATAAGGCCGAATGTATATGTTGTAGAAGACAATTACTTTTTTGAAACACTGTTTTTGCCGAGCATATTTTCGATAAAGAAAAAATTCTTATTTGATTAAAATAAAAAATGAACATGGATCTTAAATTTGTCATGAAATTATAGATAAAATTTAGGGAAATTTTAATTTTCTAATTATTATACTGGCTGTGAGTATTAGATATAGATGTATGGAATGGATTCAACTAAGGAAAATAAAAAACAAATTTATACTGTCGGCGTTTCGAGCGCTTGTCGAGCTCTTCCTAAGAACAGTCTAAGTGTCAATTGTTACAGATGGTAATTAGAGTTTGGACCCCGGTGGAAACCGAAACCGGTAAACCGGTTTTTGACTAATTTTCAAAAACCGAGAAACCGAGTTTTCCCCGAAAAACCGGATTCGGTTTTTTTTTTTAATTTTTTCTTCACTAAAACTTATATTCAAATTATAAATTAGCCCGTGACCCGTGGCTCAGAGAGAAGACATTAGCTTCTAGTGGCTTGGGGCTTCGGGTTGGCTTCCCATCCTAAGCGAGAAAAATTTATTTCATTTGAATAGGCTCTCAAGATATATTCGTGTTTGATTGGGAAAAAATTGCGCCCCCTGGTGTCGAACCAGGACTTTCACACTTTCGCGGCGGACGGGGAGATCCTGGTTCGATTCTAGGGGGCGCAATTTTTGCCCAATCAAACACCAACTTATCTCGCAAATATGATATATTCACTGGCTTATTTAAAGTCTATTTGAGCGTTGTTTGAAAAAAATTCTATCTCTTTTCAAACAAAGCTGTACCTAGTTAACATTAATAACGTTGAAACGTCGACAGAATAAATTTGGGTTAATCTTTACTATAGGACTCCAAACCACCCAGGGGGCGCTGACTTACACTTCACTAGTTCACTCTTTTGACATTAGCCGAGAATTCCCTAGTTGTTTTATATTTTTTTTAATCTAAGGAAACCGAACTGCGACCGAAGGACCGAAACAATTAGGTCGAGACCCCTGCAAGTTGTTTAAAAAAAAAAGATTCGAAGCCAGGCCAGCGCTCCCTGGTTGGCTTGGAGTCCTATAGTAAAGATTAGCCTAAATTTGTTTTTTATTTTCATTGGCTAACTCCTTCCATAAATCTATGTTATAATTATCTCATAAAATTAAAGTACAATATTTAAAATTTTATACAATAGGCCTATATATTATTAGAAGCGATAAAGTAAACTAACCTTTAAAATAAATAGTCATTTTCTCTTCGTGGATTCATGATTTTAAAATATGATTTTTCAAGTTATTCGATTCTTCAATTCCATAGCAAATTATAATTTATTTGAATTAATTCATTGTTCTTCATCACTCTTTTAAATCACTTGAAAAACACACGAAAAACAAAAAAAAACACTTTAAAAATTGAAAAAATTTACATTAAATGAGCAAAGCCTTCGGCGGGGCTTTCCGTCTGCAGGGGCTCCCCCCTGACCCCCTTGCTCGCCTACTTATATACATACGGGTACATACATTTTCTCTTTTCATTTTTATATATAGAGTTTATTTTAACGGTTAATTATTCATGAACTTAAGATTTTTTGTGAATCATATCCTTTCCGGGACTCTCCCGGTACACAGACAAAAAATTTACGCCGATATTTTAGAATTCAAAATGTAAATAAATAAAAAAAAATCGTAAACATGGGTAAATATTTATATTTTGTTACCATGGCAACTATTTCTCCTAATTTTTATTTTTTTCTTATTTTAACGGTTAATTACTCATTAACTTATTGTTATTTGTGAAACAAAACCTGTCCGGGATTCTCACAAACATACACAGAAAATTTCATCATAATTGGTTCAGTCGTTTAGGAGGAGTTCAGTCACATACACACGTACAGAAGAATTATATTTTTTTTTATTTGTGTTTGAATGGCCACTAGGTCTCAGGGACCCCTTCAGCCAGTACAATTAGAAGAATTATATATAAAAGATAATTTCAACAATCAGGAAGATGACATCAGAGAAATTCAAAAAAAAAAAAAAAAAAAAAAAAAACTAAAGGATTTTCAATATTCTTTGAAGCGACTTCAAAAAATGCTAATAAAATTATTATTTATTTATCTCATATTAGAATATAGATATTTTTAAAAAATAAATAAATAAGTACAAATAAATGTTTTTAATTTTCTTTCGGCAATCAAAACTAGAAATTTTGAAATGATTTGTTGGCGGCAAGGAAGCGGCACGACCACAACGCCCTCTGTACGTCACGGTCACGTGACCAGCTAGCTTGCCCGCTCCGCGGCAGCTTGAAGCCAACACAAGTCTAAAGAGTATAGAGGACAAAATCGGAAAATGGCTGACAAAGAAAATGAAAAAACGATCGCCGAAGACTTGGTCGTTACCAAGTATAAAATGGCTGGTGACATTGTCAATCGTAAGTGCATTATCAAATATATATAATTAATTAATTTGTTTTTAAGATTTTATCCATTTCCACTTCATAATTTATTATAACTATAATTCATCACACTCGATGCCCCATATGGTGTTTAGGAAAGCCAACAGCTTTGTGCCATGTGGACAACAAAAATTTACTATTTTTCTTTTTTATATAAACAATCTTATTTTTTTATTTTAGTTTTCATATCCTTAGATTTTCTTTTATAAATAACCTTTAAAAAAAAAAATTACATTAACATGAACCTCAATATATATAGATATAGATCATGTCAATAGATTTATTAAAAAAAACTAATAAATTATTTATTTCTACTTTTTTTTAGGAGTTCTTCTACAGGTAATTAAGAAATGTGTTTCCGGTAGTTCTGTACGTGAAATCTGTGAATTTGGAGATAAACTTATCTTAGAAGAAACAAAAGCTGTTTTTAAGAAAGAAAAGGAAATGAAAAAAGGTAATCACATTTTATTCATTTTTTTTTTTTTCATGATTATTTAATGTTTGCACTTTTATTTTCAATAATAATACTCCAAAAACATTCAATCACTCACCCAGAAAAATTTGATTGATTTTTGAAACTATAATTAATATTGTGATTTGTTTGATAAAAATGTAACTTTTATTCTCAACGTCCACTAAATTATAGATTATAATTAGAGGAATAACAAGTATTTTGCATTTTTTTTTTGTTTTAGGTATCGCCTTTCCCACATGCGTTTCAGTTAATAATTGTATTTGCCACTTTTCTCCGGTACCAAGCGAGCCAGATTATGAACTAAAAGAAGGAGATATGGCTAAAATGTAAGTTTGCCATTTATTATTTAACTCAAACTCTGAAGCTAAATCATTTATTTTCAAAATTTAATCTGAAATGATTAGCATAAATTGATCTTATTACATTTTAATAATCAAATAAATGGGAAATCTAAATATATATATATATAGAGAGAGGGCAAAAAAAGGTTTTATGGAAAAAGAATGTTTATTTCAGTAAATGTTAAAGATACCAAAAAATGATTTCATATTCCACTTAGGAGATCCTTTTTGAGACTTCTTATTCAATATAGCTGCCCTGCAGGTTTGTCTCTCGAAAACGCTCCACACGTGGAAGTCGAAATGGTTCAGGTTGGGACTTTAGAAGGCCACAAATCCTTCGACCAAAACATATATATCCACGTTTTCAGAAAGCCAATGTTGGATTAATTGACTTGTAAGAGCAGGTGCATCGTCTTGTTGGAAGATATACGGCCATTCTCTCCATCCACGGATGCCTCTTGGGTTCCCAAAGAATCTTAAAATTTCGGTCAACGTTCTTCCAGCGCGAAGACTTTCTATCTACGATGCTCTTCTGTTACATTCCTAGTTTGACTTGACTAACTTGGCCATTTTGCCATTTAAGCAAAAAATGCCAACGGTTAGGCAAAAATGCTCAATGGCAAAACATTTTGCCTAATCGGTGTGCGTTGGCATTGAGCAAATAGTTTTGCTCTTGGACAAAACGTTTTGTCCAAGAGCGTTTTGCTCATTTGGTGTGCGTTCAGCCTAATATTAATATTAATTCTAATATGCTGAGAAATTCAAATCTAATTTTGTCCGAATTTTGACCTAGCATCTTCTGTATATCAATATATAATTGAACCACACTAGCTTGAAGAGTTTAGAGTGAAAAAGTAAAATAAATACTTGAAAAGATACTTGTTGAGTTTGATTGTGATAGGTACAGTGAGGGACAATATTAAGTCCCGCCCATTCGTTTTCTACTTGTGATTATTTCATTATTTTTATAAAAGAAAATGAAAATCTTTATTGGAAATTTTCTAGGTTTGAACCATGAAAGTTTCCATTAAAAAAATATATATTTTTTTTAAAACAATGAAATAATCACAAGTAAAAAACGAATGGGTGGGACTTAATAATGTCCCTCATTGTACTTGATTAAAAGAGGAATGGCAACTTAAATTATTCATTAAATATTATTTTGACTCTACCTTCACATTTCAAAAGCCATTAAATTTTTTTCAATTTGCCTACTTAGCATTTTATTATCATAACCATTTTTTTTTCTGTATTTTTAGTGATTTGGGAGCGCATGTTGATGGTTTCATTGCGGTAGTGGCTCATACTGTGATCGTAGACGCAAAACCAGATGCTAAAATTGAAGGTAGAAAAGCTGATGTTTATCTTGCTGCACATTATGCCAGCCAAGCAGCGCTACGATTACTTAAACCAGGAAATGAGGTAAATATTCAAATCGTAATAGATGCTCCAGTCACTAAAGTAGTAATAAATAATATTTTTTTCACAAAAATAATGTTTTTGGGGGTCGGACCTCTTTTGCCACAGTCATTCTGTGTTCGACTCGGATATCAATAAATCATTTTGTTCACTAAAATTCACTTTCAGAAATTAAATATAGTCTGTCAATAAAAAATAATAAATGTTAATTTTTCTTTTTTTTAGACCTATGCCATCACGGATGTAATTCAAAAAGTAGCAGAATCATTCAAATGTAAACCCATTGAAGGAATGTTATCACATCAATTGAAACAATTTAAAATTGATGGAGAGAAAACTATCATTCAGAATCCAAATGACGCACAAAAAAAAGAGCATGAAAAATTTGAAATTGCTACACATGAAGTTTATGCTATGGATGTTTTAATCAGCACCGGAGAGGGAGTAGTAAGTAACAAGCTGTCATTATTATTCTATTCTACCATTTAGGCAGTCATAATAATCCTGTTTGGCTGACATCTTCTCTTCCTACGTAATAATCTAGAATCATTTCTATAGAAATCAATTGTTTGGCGTGCCAAGTATATATATATATATATATATATATATATAACCCGAGAAAACTTTGCATATATATATATATATATATTATATGAGGATAGGTGTAAGTAGGGTTGCCACCCGTACTTTATAATAAAGTATTGTACGCTATTTCTGTAATTATACTCTATACTTTACGAGAACAATAAAGAACGCAAAAAATATAAAAAGATAGTAACCCTAGGCGGAAGCTTCGTGAAGGTTCTTGGCAATGAAAAAATAACTTTTTAGTGATTTCTTCAATCTTGAGCGCTCTTTCTTTTGGCTTGCCTTTCTACCCAGCGGCGTAACTAGCCTTTGAAGGCGGAGGGGCGAAGGTCAACAAGGGCGTCGTTTTTTAAGTTGTAATATAATTTAAAAGAAAACTATCCGTGTTTTTGGACAATCTATGGAAAGAATATGATAAAATCACCGTCCCGAGGCTATATTTTAGATGCCTTAGGGCGCCTATGTCGGTATAGAGGGGCGCCAAAGCCTTTATGCGCCTGGGGCCGAGGGGGCGAGAGCCCCCCTTCGCCCCCACCTAGTTACGCTACTGTTTCTACCATATGTTGAGGGTTGATCAAAAAATTTCAGGACTGATCTTATAAAAGTTTCTTTAAAAGATTAACAAATTATTGCATTTTGTCTCCTTCAAAAAGAGCTCCTCTTGGGAGTCATTTCCAGGACCGTGAGAACTCATCTTATGGAATGTTGTTCTGCTCCTCCACGGCAATTTTTCTTAAATTTTTGTCATTTGTGTAAATCTTTACCCTTTCAAGGAAACAAAAACAAATCTAATACTATTTCTGTGTATTAATAGGCGAATTGGGTATTGGGTGGCACTATGACAACGCGCCTTTTCATTTTACTTTGCTAATTCTCGATTATTTCACAAAAAACATACCCACAGACAGTTTGGAATATTGGCATGATTCGCAATGTTTCTGCAATATTCCAAGCTGTCTGGGTAGACGTATCGTTTATTTTTTCCTGTTCCCGAACTTCATGAGGCAGATATTACTTTCTCTTATTTTTTATTCAAATGATAAAATAAAAAATAAAAATTGGCTGAAGAATTTGAACAGCATTTCAGAAGATGATTTCTTCCGGTCGTTTTATGAGAGGAAACGGCGTTGAAAAAATTTATTGCTTAGAGTACAGTGAGGGACAATATTAAGTCCCACCCATGCGTTTTCTACTTGTGATTATTTCATTGTTTATTTTTTTAAACAAAATGAAAATGTTTATTGGAAATTTTCTAGGTTTGAACCACGAAAGTTTCCATTAAAAAATATATAATATTTTTTTTAAAAACAATGAAATAATCACAAGTAGAAAACGCATGGGTGGGAATGTCCCTCACTATACTTTAAAGTGGACAATGTCCAATAAATTGTAAATTTTTTATATAAATTTCAGATTTGATCATTTCACGCTCGTATCATATATTAACCTGGAAAATAGACAAGCACCATAGAAATTCCTTAGACTTAATATAATTAATTGAGGTCTTATAATTAACTAACAAGATCGATCCAAAGTTAAGCCCTTCTCAAATTCCCAGGTTAAAAAGATGATAGATGAGTTAGTGATTTAAGTGATTAGGATACAAATCCAATTTTCACTTACATACAGCTTCCAGAAATTGTCAAAATCACTTTTCTGATCTTCTGAAGAGCTATCTTTGTTGAATATACAAACAACCCTTTGGATATTATATAATAGTAAAAAAATCCCTCCCCTGGATTACTGAGGACATTTTAAATTATATTCCCCACTTATCTGTTTATGTATATATAGAAAGGAAATGCTTTCATTTAATTGTAATATTATGCAAAGGTTTATTTTGAAAACACTTCCTCTCTTTTTAAATAGATATTTATACGCGTCACTGAGTCATTCATTCTAAAAAGTGAATTCTTTTTATTTTGATCATTATTGCTTATCTTATCTTTATTGTTTATACTAATAAAAATTAAGTTATCAGTCAAAATTTCTTTTTGAAATCAATTTTTCAAAAATAGTTCTTTTATTTTGAATTTTTCTTTATTATTATATATATATATAAAGTTATACGTATATACTTTTCTCGGGTTAAGTCGCGTGGAGAACTTATCTTCGCATAAACCGGGTCTCGGAAACCTTCCAGAACATATATATATATATATATAAATAGCGAAACTTCCGCAATAAAAATGTGAACTGGAGCTATGATTTCCAGCCATTAAATATTATTATTATTATTAATCCTACCTATTTACAAAATTTGTTCTAATTGTCATTATAAATATATATACCGTTTGAGTTCTCAAGAAAGAACTTGTAATAAGTTTTTTCCGTTAGAATTTATCAGAATTAGATCCAAGAGAGGAACCCTTTTTCTCTCTGACCCCCCTGAAGACGGATAAATACTCATCCCAAAGTTTGTAGAGGCAGAATCGAGGACTGATTCCCCGATTTTACCACTATATTATTTGAGTTTTCTCTGACGACTATCTGTCTGATATTTTATACTCTGAGCACTTAACTTTCATCGACAAATCCTAGAGGAAACCCACCCAACAAATAATCCTACCTATTTACAAAATTTGTTCTAATTGTCATTATAAATATATATACGTTTGAGATCTCAGAAACTTAATAAGTTTTTCCGTTAGATTACAGAATTAGATCCAAGAGAAGTGAACCCTTTTTCTCTCTAGATAAACATCTAGATATCTCACCTCTACCTTGTTTACTTAATATATTAAATCATAATTTAAATATTATTCATGATGAATTGTTAATATTTATTTAATGACAACCAAATTAGAATTGCCCTAAAAAGTTCAATCGATGAATAAATGTGATATTTTTACAAACCTGATCAGTAAAAAAAGGTATAGGTCTATTTAAAAATTTTCATTTCGTACTTTAAATAAATTTTATGATCAAAGAACTAATAAAATTTTGGATTTCAAATGATGCAGTTATAATAAAACTTTCGTTCTACTGAAAAAAACATGAACGAGTATTTTAATATCTGATGATTTATATATTTTATTAATTCATATTCTTTAATTATGAGTATGATTTTAAAATTCAAACTTGTTTTTTTATTTTCCCAGGGTCGTGAAAAAGAAACCCGTGTTTCTATCTATAAGAAAACAGAAGAAGAATATCAATTGAAATTAAAAGCATCAAGAATGTTAATATCCGAGGTGACCAACAAATATGGCTTGATGCCATTTAATCTACGCGGATTTGAAGATGAGAAAAAAGCAAAAATGGGTGTCGTTGAATGTATGAAAAATAAATTAGTAGAACCGTTCCAGGTTCTATATGAAAAAACTGGTGAATATGTGGCCCATTTTAAATTTACGGTTCTCCTCATGCCCAATGGTCCACATCGCATAACTGGACTTCCAATAGATATTGACAATTATAAATCAGAGTATGAAATCAGCGACAGCGAGCTTAAGGTAATTATTACATTATTTTTAATCTTTCACGTTTCTATATATATTATTATATAATTTTTAGATATTAATGGGGAAGTTAGTATCAATTTTTACTTTCTCTTAACTATATATGTAATATATATATACATAAATATTTTCGAGATCTATATATTTAATAAGATAATATATTCAAAATACCTCGATCGACTTAACATAGATATATTTACAAACTTAGTTTATTGAGACCAAACATCCCATCCCCCAATCACCCATATTATAAAAATAATTATAGAACCGTTCCAGGTTCTATATGAAAAAACTGGGAATATGTGGCCCATTTTAATTTAGTTCTCCTCATCCCAATGTCCACATCGCCACCGGACCCTCGACCTCCCTGTCAATGGATACCTATCCCCGAAAATCCTTTCGATTCCCGCATGGATGTTTCATCAATAAAAACACTCAACATCTTGTTAAATATATAACAGATCTATTCTCTAAGCAAAAAACGTTAACTTTTAACATCTGTAAACAGTGTTAATTCACTTTAACACTTCCTTGCCTCAAATTGCTATTTTTTTTCCCCCTTTTTCCCATTCCCACACACTACATCTTTTCCACTTACCATATAAGACTTTATACATAACTTATTATATATATATATTCACATTCTTATTTACCATTCCTGTAAAGCAGAAACTTTAAAGCCTAAGCGTTAACATTTAGTCAATAGTTTTAAATTTCTCGGGCTTTGTTTTCCAGATTTCTCGTCTTTCTACATTTGACGGTTTGAGACACCGCTCTTTTTGAACATTTTCCTGGGCGAAGCCCAACCCCCACTGGAACGCTGGTGTTATTACTTTACTTTTTATCACCCATTTGATGTTAAATTTTAACGACTGTTTTTAGAGAAAAGACCTGATTTTGAGAGAAAGTTTTGGTTTTGCCGGAGGGGGAGGCGGTCCCCCCCCCCCCCCCCGAACGCTCCCCGCCCCAAGAAAAATTGAGTCAATATGGGGCCCTCTAGGCCCACGGGAGAATGGCTGGTCCCATGCCCCCTCCAGCTAAATTCCCTAGTTACGCCCATGTCTGTATCTATCTTCGGTAGTTTTCTATTTATCCCAAAATATCTAATTAATTTGACTAACGAAAAAAGAAATATTTATCTTTTCCTTTATTACAATTTTGTTTTGTGGTTTTGGTTTTTTTTTTTTATTGTTTTCTCCATAATATTGATAAATATTTTTTTTTCATTAGTGAAATTAATCAGATACTCCAGAATTTTTCGAGGGGGGGAGGGGTAACTTTTTGTTACCTGGTGTGTCTGGTCACACAGTACACAACTTTCTCTTACTTTCGGTAATTTAAAGTTGCATTCTGTACTTGTTTACCAGATTTTTTGGTGATTAAATAGATTTGAACATATACCCCCGACAGACCTTTTTGAGGGACTCACTTTTTTGGAATCAGGGACCCTCAAAACGAGATTTCCATCAACATCCACGCCGTCGAATTTTTGTCACGATTGCTATTGCTATATTACATAAATAATTTAGAGAAATTTAGCAATATCACATATATACAGGGCCGTGCCTAGGTTATTTAGCGCCCGGGGCAAGTTAGTCCTTTAGCGCCCTTTGTATATATTTTTTACATTGTCACAAAAATGTTTCCCGTCCGGAAAAATATTTTACCTTTTTTTTTAGAGACGCTAATTTTTTCCGCCCCCGGGACTGAAATTTTTTCCCGTGTGGCGCCCCCCGGAACCAAAATTTTTTTCCGCCCGTAAAAATATTTTACCTTTTTTTTAGAGACGCTAAATTTTTGCCGCCCGCGGAACCAAAATTTTTCTGCACTTGCGCCCCTTCAAAATTTGCGCCCTGGGCAAAGGCCCCGGTCGCCCCCCTAAGCACGGCCCTGCATATATAATTAAGAGAAAGTACATATATAACTAAGAGAAAGTGTGTATATATATATATATATATATAAATCAAATATTTAAATATTAATTTTTTTAAATTTTATATTAAAAATAAAATTTAATTTCCTAGAAAAATATTTTTCTCAAATCTCGGGAGGGGGGGGATCCCCCTCCCCGGTATCTTGAATGTAACCCATATATCACTTTATATATTCTTCTAATGCACGTTGAAATTTCATGTATAACATTTATACATGGAAATTTCGTTTTTCAAATGATGATTTAAAAAAAACTTTCGTTCTTCTGAGAAAACATGAACGAAAATTTTATAACTGATAATTTATTATTTTTTTTATAATATATATGAATAATTTTATTATTTTTCCACATACTAAAATAACACTTATTTATTTTTAGACTCTGCTTAACTCATCGGCAAATCCTAAAAATGCAAAAAAGAAAAAGAAGAAGGCCGCAGAGAAAGCCATAGTTGGTCAAGAAACACCTTTAATAGTTGAAGGCCAAGCATAATATTTTCTTCAGCAAAATGATATGTCTTCTTGGACTTGGATAAAAAATAAACATCTTTAACTATATCAAGAAATTGCAAAAAATAAATAAATAAAAAGAACTATTTTCACGATTTTATAATATCTTAGTTGTTAAAATTATCTAATAAGCAGCTATTTGATCTGAGATCGTGGAAAAAAAGAACTTGTTAAAAACTGTTTTATATTTAGCAATTTATTATATTATAATTATTTTATTATTATTATTTTTTTTTTAATAGATTATCATTTCTTAAAAATTATCAAATAATGAGCTTCTATTAATACAATCATTAATATTTTTTCAAAATATATATTTTAAATTTCAATACATTTGCTTGTCCAAGTTACATAAAAAAAAGCTTTCTTTTATATATTTATAATATTTCAGTTGATATTTTTTAATTTTTTAAATAAATTAACTGTTATATAATAAATTTTTAATCAGTTTTATAAAAAAAAAATACAACGGTATTTGTGATATTTGGCGATCACAAAGAATTTTAAGATATGATAATAATTTGTATTGAATTATTTGTATTACAAGCATTAAAACAGCAATTTCCTGTACATTTTTACATGAAATGCTCTTTATTTAATGAAAAAAAAATACTAATATTTAATTTAACGCGAGCTAGTTATTTACTTTGACTCATTAAGCTGTTTAAGGAGTTTCTCAATTTCGTGGTAACCCGAATTACTCCATTTTACACTATTTTCAGGTAGATTACTTAAAAAAGTTATAGATGCTTTCACACCATTATTCCAACCAGTTCTTGACAAGCCAACAACATCGGGCAGAGGTGGCGTTTGTGGAATCTTAAAAAAAAAAAAAAGAAAATATTTTAAATTAGAAAAAAATAATAATTTTATGAGTTTGAAGTCCAAAATTCAAGTGTAAATCGATTTAATCGGCTAAGAATAAATAATAAATTTATAACTTAGGTCAGAGGTTCGCAAACCTTTTTTGGGGCCCGGCTCCTTTGATATATATTTCAAAATTTTTCCTCGGCTCCCTTAGTTAAAACATTGATCTACTGTCAGGTCTATTCTCTAAAAACACACGTTAAAATTTAACATCATACATGGGATGTTAAAAAGTAAAGTAATATCAAAAAAGGCTTTTCTCTAAACAAAGTTTTAACAGCGACGTTAGCACCAGGTGTTAACAGCCCATATGAAATGTTTCGTGTTTTTACACCCCTCGATAACCTCTCGCGCATACGCATTACTAACTTGATTTGTTATTTTCAATTTAGTACACCCCAGCGTAAAAACATGCTATTCTCTAAACAAAGTTTTAAAAGCGACGTTATCATGATGCTTTTATTTCAAAGCTGTCAAAATCATAACCTTATTTTTAGGTTTAGTTTGATGCGTTAAAATATTAAAGGCATCCCTGGACATGGCATTAATTTTGAACACCATTGATTAAATGATTACGCTTTGGGGTTAAAGTTTTTGCTTACAGAATAGCATAAAGGAGGTGTTAAAATGAATTAATGCTAATTTCAGATGTTAAAAGTTAACGTTTTTGCTTAAAGAATAGACCTGTGTATCTATCTAATATTGAAATATTAGCAAAACCCCAAGCAAAGTTAGGCAATTACTATCTTAGGTGATGGATAATTGAATATAATTTGATAAGCCAGTGGGTTTTTATTGCCAAATGATTATCTAATTACTTTGAATATAAAATAAAATGAGAGTTTCAATTCTAAGCTTTAGAAAAAGTAGCAAAAAAATCTGGGAAATCGTTCGTAAATAACTCAGACTTTTAGTAAACAAATCTCGGGGCGCTTTTAAAAATTTAATATTTAACAAATTTATGTATTTATATATCTTCAATTTTTTTCTCAAAAATATATATATATATATAAATGCAAATGTCACCATACTTGGTAAATTCACTGATTTATCAGTCTCTTTTATCTGCTTCATTCTTTTTTTTTTTTTTTTATTGAAAGAAAACTATTTTAAAGTGTTTGCAAAATAATGGAAATATAATCATAGCAAATCTTATCTTTCTATTTGAAAACTTGATATTTTTTTTTAGATATTTTATTTATTAGAAACTAAAGTGTCTTTCTCAAAATAAAGTATTCATTACTTTTACAAATAGTGGTTTTAAAGATTAAACCGCCATATTTTTATATTTCTAAGTTTTTTTTTTACATACAAAAATGTGTGAGAATATGTTTCAATATAACTTTGGAAATATTATTTTAATCACGGTAAAAATATAAAATACTAAAAATAATTTATTGAAATATTTTATTTATGACCCGTTTGCCTACTTATGTCTTCAAATCAAAATCAGTTAGGCTGTAATAGGCCTACAAGTTGTGGAGTGGACTTTCGGATGTTTGTAATCATAATTGCTTTCATCCGAGAAAAAATAATGAAAAATATCTTGTTCCCGTTCATGGATAAAGATATTTCTATGATAAAGAAAATTCTCTTGAATTTTGGAAAATTAGTCGAGGTCAATCGCCAAAAAGTTTTTTGTCAAAAGGTATTCAATACTAAATTATTATTTGTAAATATGACTAGAATGTGATGTGAATTAAAATCCAATTTCACACTCAAATGGCCCGTGATATGACTGCCCTATTGGAACCTCAGAGTCGGATTCGCTTGCAGCTAGATCTTCGTTTTTCCTTCAATGTAATCTTTAGAAGATTCTCTTTGAATTTGATT